>CAUYLG010032841.1:0-67145 GCA_963573385.1 Cacajao melanocephalus
TTTTAAAAAATTGTACTTTAAGCGCTGGAGTACATGTGCTCATCCTGCAGGATTGTTGCATAGGCACACATATGCTGTATTGGTTTGCTGTCTCTGTCCCCCTGTTGCCTGCATCAGGCATTTTTCCTGGTGTTATCCCTCATTTCTCCCTTGCCTTCCACCATATAAGATGTGACTTTTGCCTTCTGCCACGATTGTGAGGTCTCCCCAGCCACGTAGGACTGTGAGTCCGTTAAACCTCTTTTCCTTTATAAATCACTCGGTCTGGGTATGTCTTTATCAGCAGCATGAAAATTGATTAGTATAACTTAGCAATCCTATTACCGTGTATATACCCAAAGGAATATAAATTATTTTATGAAGATACATGCATGTGTATGTTCATTGCAGCACTATTCACAATAGCAATGACATGGAATCAACCCAAATGCCCATCAATGACAGACTGGATAAAGAAAATGTGGTAACTATACACCATGGAATACTATGAAGCCATGAAAAGGGATGAGATCATGTCCTTTGCAGGGACATGGATGGAGCTGGAAGCCACTATGCTCTGCAAACTAATACAGGAACAGAAAACCAAACACCACAGGTTCTCACTTATAATTGGGAGCTGAACGATGAAAACACAGGGACAGAGGGAGGGGAGCAACACACACTGGGGTTTGTCTGGGGTGGATGGGGAGGTAGAGCAGCAGGAAAAACAGATAATGCATGCTTGGCTTAATACCTGGGGGATGAGTTGATAAGTGTAGCAGACCACCATGGCACACGTTTACCTATGTAATGAACCTGCACAACCTGTGCATGTACCCCTGAACTTAAATACAATACAATAAAATTTAAAAGTTGTAGTTTCCAAAAACTGACCAGAGACTTTTAAAAGTTTTACATCTTAAAGAGGCAGAATAATAATTTTTAATTATGTTACCCCAAGTAAATACTCTATAAAAAAGAGGAGAGGTGCCTCTTTGCTTACACCAACCTGATTTTCTAAGGAATAAAGGTAAAAGGAAGATAAGAGGAGGCAGGCAGAAGCCTGTCTAAAGTTTGGTTAAAGTAAGGGAAATGCTAAGGTGGCAGTTTTTGTCAATACAATATTAATAATTAAATATTAATTATTAGCTAATATAAAACCAATATTAAATTCAAGTGTCCCCCAGTTGTCCTTTATAGCTATCAAAAAAATCTGGCACCCAAAGAATGAACAGGAAAAAGATGTAAAAGTGGCCAAGAGATATATGAAAAGGTGCTCAACGTCACTAATCATCAGGGAAATGCCAATTCAAACCACTACAAAGAGTCACTTCATAACTTTAAGGATGTTTATCAAGAAAAATACAAGAGGCAAAAATGTTGGCAAGAGTGTGGTGTTAAGGGATCCCTAATTCACTGTTGGTGGAAATGTAGACCGGTACAGCCATATGGAAAGCAATGTGGCAGATCCTAAAGTAATTACAAATAGAAGTAACATATGACCCAGCAATCCATCCTCTAGATATGAAATCACCACCTCAAAGAGATATCTTTACTCCTATGTTCATTGCAGCATTATTTATAATAGCTAAGATACGAAAACAAAATGTCACTGATTAATGAATGAATAAAGAGAATGTAGTATGCATATACAATGGAATATTATTTACCCTTAATAAAGAAGGAGATTCGGTCATTTGCCACAACATGCATGAACCTAGAGGACTTTATGCCAAGTAAAATAAACCAGACACACAAAGAAAAATATTCTATGATCTCATGTATGTGTGGAATAAATAAATAAATAAGGGTTCAAATCCATACAGGCAAAGAACTAATCAGTGGTTACCACGGGTCAGAAAGGACAGGAGGAAAGAAAATGGCGAGATGTAGGTCAAAGGATGCTAAGTAGCAGATATTTAAGATGAACATGTTTGGCGAGCTAATGTACAAAATGAGGACTAAAATTAATACAGTTGTATTAGGATTTTTTGTTAAGTAGATTTTAGCTGCTTTTGTCACAAAGAATAAGTATGTGAGATATTTTAATCTGCTTCACTATAGTAACCATTTTATAATCTACAAGTATCACATAACATCATGTTGTAAAACTGAAACAACATAATACAATTTATTTTTAAAAATTAGATCCTGACTATATACTATTCTGGAGTTACCTGCCGTTCAAACTATTTTCAGGCAAGCTGATTGTATTATAAAAGAAAACTCAAGAATATTTATAGTGTGTAAAAATATCTAGTGCTCAATAAGGTAAAATTATCGTGTCTGGTATTCAATCAAAAATTAACAGGCAAGAAAAGAGGGGTGATAATATGACCCACCATGATGAGAAAAATAAACCAGAAGAGTCAAGAAATAACACCTATAAGCCATATGCTGGCTAATGTCCCTTGAATATATAGCTATGCTTTGGAGCCAAACAGTATCTATGATGCTGTTACATTTAGTTTTCTGTATAAATTATTGCCATAGCAACATTTAGAATATTTAAAACATGTATTTTTCAGTAATCAAGTTTCAGATTTTCAATCTTGATTTAAAATCTCTCATGTAATATAGTGTTCATTGTAACATGTTTTGGAAATTCTCATAGGTTTATTTGTTATTAAAAGTTTATTTTTATGATTGTTTCTTACACATAATGATTTTGGTCCTTTTTCTTTTATATATATGCCTTTGTTAACTGTACACTTAAGGAAACAGCAGTGATGACTGAGGTTTTATTTTTTATAATTTGCCTATCTACAATCCATTTGGAAAATGGTAAGTTATTGTTTGTAATTTCATCATCTAATATTTTTATTCTGTTGCATGGTAACAAATGGCTCCATGAAACTATTAATTGCTAGTATCTGAAACCTGAATTTATCACAGATGCATCATTGTTTTCTATTATGTAGCAATTTGCTCTTCATTTATTTCATTTTGTTACGTATATCTAAATACCCTGTATTGGAGACCATGTAGGTTGCATATTTAACATGATGTTGCTTTTGTGATTATTTTATTCAAAACATAAGTGGATTTAAAATAGAGATATTAATAGAGAACAAATTTTTAAAAGTACAATTAAATGACTTAAAATTCAATGTTCCAAGGTGTTACCACTGGTAATAAAATATAAACTAATAATATCTATTTTAAAATAATTTCTGAAAGTAAACTAATAATGTCTATTTTAAAATAATTTCTAAATATACTTATATATATTTAGGTTTAAAGTGTGACCCTAAATCTGCTTATATCTTAGTCCTTACTCTGTAGCCTTTCCTTTGAATCACTGAATTACGCCCATCCTTCCAATTTTGTTGTAGTTAACCAAGGTTAGGTCCTGTTGATTGCAATCAAATAAATTTTGACACAACCTAGGTGTCCATCTATGAACAAATGAATAAAAAACTTCTGTATACACACATACAATGAAATATTATTCAGCCTAAAAGAAGGAGGACTTCCTACCATTTAAATGAAACTGGAGGACATTATGCTAAATGAAACAAGTCAGATACAGAAAGAATAATATTGCATGATCTCCTTTGTGGAATCTTTAAAAAGGGTTAATATATTGAGATAGAGAATGAAACAGTGGTTACCAGGGTTAGAGTTGTCGAGGGGGGATGAAATGGGAAAACAAAGGTAAAAAAAGTAAAAAACAAAGTAGCAGATCTGTAGGATAAACAAGACAAAAGATCTAATGTACAACATGAGGACTATCACTAGTAATAGCATATTCAAGATTTTTGCCAAATGAGTGGATTATAGCTGCTCTTGCCACAGGGTAACTATGGCAAGAGCATAAATGGGTAACTATGTGAATTCATGGATGTATTAATGTGTTCCACTATAATAAGCATTTTATTTAAATAAATTTTATTTTGTATCTAACATGATGTTATACATCTTGTAACATCAATACAATATAAAATTTATTTTTAAAAAATAGTAGACAAAAAAGACATGACCTAATGGAATTTACATTTCAGTAGAAATCTAGGCATTAAATCCACAATTGCACACTGATAAAATGACAGATTGTAAAAAGTGTTATAATATAAAAGTATAGGATGCTAAAACCAAACTTTAATTCACTTCTCAAGCAAATCCTCTCTTATCTCTTTATTCATTGGTCTTTAACTCTTGCTATATTGCACATACTCAGTGCCCACTGACCCCCAACACACACAAGCGCAATGTTAACCAAACCTTTCTGCTCTACTCACTTAGCATCATATTTCACATCTATGATTTCCTTCTTTACAGTATACTGGCTGATTTATTTGTATTAACTTTCATTGAGGACAAGGATCATATTTGGTTTAACTTTGAACCTTATGCCTAGTGAGTGCCTCATAGTCAGTATACTGAGGATACTGTTATCCAACATTTAAAGTGCTGTGGATTCAAGTATCAGATAATCGAGAAGACTCTAATGATGTCTATGATTCTTTTTGGAATGTTACCTTCAACTTTAAAAAAATCTTGGTCTTGTCTTTGTTTAATATTCACAATATCTTTATCTTAACTCATTGTTTTACATTTTGTGAGTGTTTTCTTTCATATATAAGAAATTGTATACCAGTCTTTCAACTGTTTTATACATTTACTATGGTCAGAGATAATAATAACTACCTTTTACAGAATGTTTATTATGAGAAAATGAAGACTCAACCGTTAACTGAATACTAAAATCTCAAAGTCAATGGGAGGTGGAGCCATTATGCAAATCTAAGAAAAGACTCCAGAAAATCTTAGATTTGTTAATTATTTACTATACGGCCCTGCTTTGCATTTGAGCTGCAAAATGACTAAAAATTAAGGTGTAACAATTACTTGTAGGTCCATTGTTCACTTACTTATAACCCTCAGAATGACTCAGAATGCTCATTGTGATGAAAGGAGCAGGGGAGCAGCAGGAAAGTGTTTCTGGAGGCCAGATTCTGTCCCTAGGTGGCTACGCATCTTTGGCCATAAAAGCTTATCGGGTGCTTAAGTTGTCAGACAGTTTCAAGGTAAATAAATGATAAAACTCTCTAAAATAGTGAACATTTATTACGTGTAAAGTTTATATCTTATGATATATCTATCATATTTTAGTGTTCAGTTTATTCAATAAAACTTTTCATTTTCCAGGACTCATTTTATACATAAACATACAAAATTGATATTTTAATACAAAATTTACTTACTACTGATTTATATTATGGTCTGTGTTCATTTTATTATAGACTATTTATGACTTTAAAATGTCTTTTCACACCAATAATTGAAAAAGGAAATTTTGAAAAAAGGCAATTAAGTATATTTTAAGACATTTTGAGCATCAAAGCCTTTTTGAAAGAAAAAAGAGTTTTTCAAAAATGTTTTTCTCTCTAAAAAGAAATGAAAATTATTTCCAAACTACAAACTTCCTTGTAAAATAAATTTGGAGGAAGCTGCTTTCACCATGGTGATGAAAATCTAGATGCAGATTACTTCATCAGAAAAAGGCAATTTTCCATAATCAGTTGAGCTCAGAACACTGAGTATGTTACATCGAATTTCTGATACAAAGCTACTCTTGCAGATATTTGGAAGTGTTTGTGTTTCTACTCAAGGATTCAGAGATATAGGAACTAACTAAACTGATGAATAATGCAAAGCAAATGTAACTTTCATAACAAGGAAGTTATCATTTGTGAGCTAAAACTAATAAAAGAAACGTTGTAGTGGCTTAAACAAAGAGGTACTAAAATTAACATTAAAAATTATAAAATGCAGATGAGATGTTCCTTTCCTTAAGCAGTGTGGCCGTTTCACTGCTGCTTTTTGGTGAGACCATACAGCACAGCCAAGTGTGACCTCCATGTTTCTGTGTGCATAGTCTCAGCACGTTTTCTGCTTGTGTTAAATATCACGAAGGTTATTACAAATGGATGGCGACAAGAGAGTCATTAGAATTCCAAGGTTCCCAAATAAAATGCAGAAATCATAGTGTACAGTTCATGTATTTCCTGGATTTTCTTTTCTATATGATAGTTTTCTCTGATGGGGTCTTCAAACTAAGAGAGATAAAGCATTGGAAGAATTGCCTAGACTTGTTCATGCTAATATCTACCTTTAAGTGATTCATTCTCCTATTTCTAATTATTGGAAAAATAATATGAGTCTTGTCAACATACCTAAATCAAAGGCTAGCCATCAAATTCACACTAAAACTTTCCTGAAATTGAATGTGATATGATCGATGTATATTCTGGTTTTTTTATGTAACAGGAACCCATTTTTTAGAGTTATATAGTTTAAATAGCTATACAGGCTGGGCACAGTGGCTTATGCCTGTAATTCCAGCACTTTGGAAAGCTGAGGCAGATCTAGACCTGAGGTTGGGAGTTCGAGACCAGTCTGGCCAACATGGTGAAACCCCGTCTTTACTGAAAATACAAAAATTAACCAGACTTGGTGCCCGGCGCCTGTAATCCCAGTTACTCAGGAGACTGAGGCAGGAGAATCACTGGAACCCGGGAGGTGAGGTTTCAGTTGGCTGAGATTGCGCCACTGCATTCCAGCCTGGGTGACAGAGTGAGACTCCATCTCAAATAAATAAAAATAAATAGCTGTACATACAAATAGGTTATTTTGAGTATTCGACAGAATTCATTAGGATTAAACATGACTCTGTGAGAGTTCATTTGTTCCTTTGCTCACCAAATGGCTACTGAGCATCTAACTATGGACCCAACTATTTTAGGCAATTAAGATTTAATGTATCAAATACTCAAAATCCTTTCTTGTGTGAAGCTTATATTCTATCAGAGTAAAAGAAAATAAGCAAGAAATTAAAAAATAATGAATATGCATATGAAGGCCAGGAGTGGTGGCTCATGCCTGTAATCCAAGCTCTTTGGGAGCCCAAAGCAGGTGGATCACCTGAGGTCAGGAGTTTGAGACCAGCCTTGCCAACATGGTGAAATCCTGTCTTTACTAAAAATACAAAGATTAGCTGGGCATGGTGACAGGTATGTGTAATCCTAGCTATTTGGGAGGCTGAGGCAGGAGAATGGCTTGAACCTGGAAGGCTGAGGTAGCAGTGAGCCAAGATTGTGCCACTGAACTCCAGCCTGGGTGACAAGAGTGAAACTCCATCTCAAAACAAAACAAAACAAAACAAAACAAAACAAAACAAAACATACGCAATGCAATTTTACAATAAACTAAAGAAGAGCAAAATATTAGATAATGACAGTTTTGTTTTGTTTTGTTTTTAAATCAGATGTTTACATAAAGAGGAAATATTTTGGCAGAGACCTAATAAAAATAAGAGACTGAAAAATGTTGTGGAAAAAACTTCCAGGTATAGAAAAGAGCCAGTGCAAACCCGCTGAATTTATAACAGACTTGGCATGTTTAAGAAATGGAAAAAAGGTTGAAATCTTGAAAACAAGTCCATATTTGGTGACCCTAATTTTATATAGTCATTATGCCCTAATATTTATGTCTACATATAAGCTTATCTAAAACTAGTAGATGAATTAAAATTATATAAAAATTTAAACCATAATTTATCTCTGTTCCTAGCTTCATAATTCTATTATTTGTTAGAAGATATAGAAAACATCAGTAGAAAAATTAATTCTTTGAGAAATAATGATAAGTCATTCATCAAGATGATATAACAATTATAAACCTATATGCACCTGTCATTGAAGCAGGTAAACATATAAAACAAATATTACAGGATCTAAAGAGGTAAATAAACTACAATATTATAATAGTAAAGGACTTCAATACCTGACTTTCAACAATAGAAAAATTAACTCAACAAAAAATTAATTTAAAAACATTAAATTGAACTACAATCTAGGCCAAATGGATCTAACATATATATACAGAACATTCCACCAAATAGCAGCAGAATAAACATTTTTCTCAAGCACCGACAAAACATTCTTCAGTATAGATCAAAGGTTAGGACACAAAATAAGCCTCAGCAGACTTAAGAAGTTTGAATTTATATCAAGTATCTTTTTGACCACAATGGTATAAAACTGGAAATCCACTACAGATGGAATTTTGAAAACTCATGAATATTTGGAAATTAAACAACATTCTCCTCAACAACCAATGGTTCCCTGAAGAGATTTAAATGAAAATTTAGAAATATCTTGAGACAATAGCAGAAACACAAAATACCAAAACTTATGGAATACATTAAAAGCACTTATAGGAGAAAATTTTAGAGTAATATATGCCTACTTGGAAAAAGAAGAAAGAGCTCAAATAATTAAACTAACATTCCCTCACAGAATGAGAAAGTAAAAGAACAAACTAAACTCCAAGTTAGAAGAAGGAAGACAAGAGTAGAAATAGGCTGGGCGCGGTGGCTTATGCCTGTAAATCCCAGCACTTTGGGAGGCTGAGGAGGGCGGATCAGGAGGTCAAGAGATTGAGACCATCTTGACCAACACGGTGAAACTCCTTCTCTATTAATAATACAAAAAAAATTAGCTGGGTGTAGTGGAACGCGCCTATAGTCCCAGCTACTCAGGAGGCAGAGGCAGGGGGATTGCTTGAACCTGGAAGACAGGGTTGCAGTGAGCAGAGATCAGGCCACTGCACTCCAGCCTGGCGACAGAGTGAGACTCCATTTCAAAACAAAACAAGAAACAGAAAGAGTAGAATGAATTAGAGACTAGGAAAACAGTACAAAAGATTAAGAAAACTAAGAGCTGGTTTTTTAAAAGATAAATAAATTGACAAATTTTAGCTTGACTTTGGGTGGCCGAGGTGGGCAGATAACAACGTCAGGAGATCGAGACCATCCTGGCTAACATGGTGAATCCCTATCTCTAATAAAAATACAAAATATTGGCTGGACATGGTGGCACATGCCTGTAGTCCCAGCTACTTGGGAGGTTGAGACAGGAGAATTGTATGAAACCAGGAGGGGCAGGTTGCAGTGAGCCAAGATTACGCCACTGTACTCCTGTCTAGGTGAAATAGCAAGACTCCGTCTCTAAAAAATCTTAGGTAAAATTAGGCCATTCTCCTCCTTAAAACTCTCCAATGACTTTTCTTTATTCTTAGAGTAAAACTAGGCTCTTTACCATGCACTACAAGCCCCTACACGTGACAGCGTCTATATGCTTTTCTGACTTCATTCCATATGGCATTTTCGCAACTCCTAATACTTAACCACAGTACATTTCCATTTGTTACATAGAAAGTAAAATTCGAACTTGACATAAGACTTAAACCCATTCTTTGCACTTGAAAACTTTTCTTTCAGATCTTCATTGGGAAACTTCTTGAAATCATTCAAAAATTCCAACACCTAATTCTGAAATGATATTTCATACCACAATCAAAAATACCCCTCAACAAACCTACCCCACTTATAACTATTTATCATATCACTAATTGAGTTAGTTTTCTTCCTGGAAGTCATCATTATCTGAAATTATCTTGCCTATGTGTTTGTGCATTAACTGAATATCCCGTTACATTATAAATTCCATGGTAGCAAGAACCTTATCTATACATGTTAATCCACTTAGAGATAAGCATACTAGATTTTAGGAATCTTAGTACATAATTGGTATTAACTGAAATGATGAGTTCAAGTATGTTATATAGGCAGATAGTAAGATGATTATGTGTTTCCTGAAAAATTAGATAAAATAATTTAGATTTAATGTTATAGAGAATAGAAAAGTGATTTAAATTTTGCTTTAAACTCACAATAAAAACCCTATTTTAGTAATTTACACAACTTTACTTTCCATGGCCCAAGACTCCAATTATTGAGTTTCAAACATGACAAGTAAGCCTATCTCAAAAGATGTGTAGGATAATAAGTATTTGCATATCTATAAATGTACTATATTTTAATCTCATGTGTAAATAATGAAAAAGTATTTTTAAAATAAAAATATTTTCTTCATGGCATCATGAGGCATCATTTTAAAAATCTCACATTTTTTCTATTGAGAGTTTCTATTGTGTTTTTGCCTCAGAGTGATAAAAGGCAATTTGGCCTTTATTCTAGGGAATTATAATAGATATTTGCAATAAAGCAATTCAACCATAAAATATACTTGCTAAAAAGATGGGTAAATGACTGTTGTATAAGCTCCCTGAGTTTTTTTCAAGTTATCATAACATTTTCAACTTTATCAATATAATCACCACTATGCAATTACATAGTCTCCTTTTAGTGGCTGTTTTTAAGAAAGGCAGAAGTATTTTGCTTAGCGATCAGGAGGAAGCTATTCCACACATGCTCAGAGTAGACATTTAAAGCAATAATGTTCAAGAAGAAAAAGTGGTAATAGAATGACAGAATAGAAGGCAAAGAATGAATCAATAACTTACATATTTTCCAAATGAAGATTTTGTCCTTACATCCAGCTATAGGCAGCAAGATTAATTCTTCCTAAGACAGGTATTTACCAATGATAGATGACAAATAGATAGATAAGTAGATAGACAGGTATTATGTCTAAACAGTCACATCTACTATTTGTTGAATTAGCACTTTACATTAAAATATATCATTCAGTTTTGAATACAAATCACATATATGAAGGACAAACATTAAAAAATCAATACAGTATGGCATTAATGAAGTTGTCAAAGACTAACAAAATGTAAACTTATGTAACATATATCCTTATCACAAAATAATTGTATTCCACAACTAAAGGTCACATGGTAATGCTCCAGCTCAACCACCTAATTTTACAGCAAAAGTTACAGAGACACAAAGTTACTTACATGCTGAACTTAATAGGCAGATGGAAGCTAAAATAAAAACCATGCAATTTACAGAAAAGCATTAATAAAATAAGAGATTTTCAATGTAATACAAACAATTAACATTTACTCTACAATGAGAATATAGCTAGTTAAGGTAACTTGTGTGCTTATTTTTTCCTTGTTAGCAATGGAACACACGTTTGTATATCTCTGTATTCCTGGACATGTTTTATATAGTATTTAAATCTTTACTTATATTAGCTATTGGTTTAACTTATGAATACCAAGATAGATTTGTAGAAAACACAGCATTTGGGTAATCCAAAAACCTGGTGGTAGTTTTATGGCGTGCTTTCAATTCTGATGTATCAAATATAAAGGAAATACAAGCATGAATTTATTTTAAGTAGTATTTAAAGTGGCTGTTAACACTAATTGTTTGCTCTTAATAAAACTATATTACTATTACATTCATAAGAACCCCCTTGGGAAGACAGAAGTGTATGTGTGTGTGTGTGTGTGTGTGTGGTTGGTATTTTCAAATATTAGAAATTCTTACAGATTATTGCTGTAGGTTATTAGAGAATAATCACTGAAAGCCTAAAGAGAAAGGTGTTTGGGGGTAGTACAGAGTTGGGGAACTCTATTACTCACTGTCTATCTCTGCTGCCCCTGCAAACCAATAAAGCCAATAGAGTTGTTTCATGATGTATTGAAAGAGCGGGTATGAAGTGCAGATGATAGAAACAGAATAAACTGAAAATTTCCTTTAAATTATTCTTTCAAGATTTTGGTTGATTATAAGTTACATCTCAGCAAGTGGTATTTTGATAAGTGGTATTCTGTTTGAAATTATGTAATTAAAAGTTATTTTAATCCAGAAATAAAATCCAGAAAATAGCAACAATCTGATGTTTCTTGTAATATCCTTTATAAATATTACTAGAAGTCTTTTTAATAAAAAATAAAAAATTACTTTAAATAATACACACTTCAGCAATAACAAAGAGACCAAAGCCTATAATAATTAGGACTTCATTATGTAAGCAAAACTAAAGGTGAGAAAATTACATTTATTTACCAAGGAAAGAGATAAAAATAAATTATAACTAGACAAGTATTAAAATGTATACCAAAAATTTCCATAAAAATTTATACTATGAATATTTGCTCTTGTTTTCCTTTATGGTATGTAAATGAATAATCAATTCTACTGAATATAATGTATACATAATTATTATTGGATTTGTACCCAAAACAACAACATAAATATATTCTTGTGACAGCATCTGTTTGGAAATAAGAGCAAAACTGTTAAGAATAGTAATGTTCTTTTACTGGTTTGAACAAGTTAGAAAGCTCATCCTTTTAGAATGGGATCAATATGAGAAGTATATCTCAGTATGTTTTCAGAAATTTGTATTCATAGGTGAGTCATAAGAAAAACAAAATCTTCACTGTCAGTAAAATAAATTACAAATGGAGAAGCTAAACCCTACCTCAGTAATCATTTTGGTAAATAGTACTGTACTATTTACATATAGTCTATTTGTATATATACAGTACTGTGATGAAGAAACCAGAAGAAGCTGGTGTATAATAAAAATAATTCTTTATGTTATCATTTACATAAGCTTTGGGAATGTTACAGAAATTGGTAAATGGATTGCAAGGAGGGGAAGGAGGGAATAAAAAGAAATGGATTCTTTTGAAAGAAATAGCTTCAATAAGATCTTGAGAGAGAAGATGGAAAAGAAAGAAAAGGAAGAACACTCTCTTATTTAATAAAACACCATTTATACAAAAGATGAAAATGTTTTTCAATCCAGAATGGATTCTTTAAGTTAATAAAGTTTTGAGATTTTTTTTACAAATGATATTTATTTCATTTCCTACTTCTTACTTCTGTATTTTCTCCTTTCCCATACTTGCTAAGTCTTAAATTTTTTCTTGTGATGCTTTCTCTATCTTGCAGCACATAGAAAAAAGACAAAAGCTGACTTCAAGGACTTATTTGTTAGATAGAGCCTTATCAATTTCCTCAATTCTATTATGTCTTGAGAAGAGACATTATCTCATTAAATCAAGAATTCATTGTTTACATTAAAATCTATTATTTGATATATTTAATAATGCATGCCTTTTACATTCTTATCTATATGAAATCCAAATATATTGTTTAAAGATCTACTGTTGCTTACTGTTTTGAAATAAAAATACAAGAAAAGTGAGCATAAATACATATTATATGTGTGTGTATTCATTCCAGAAGAAATGTGAGTGTCAATAAAGAGTAGATAAATACATCCATACCTATATATCTGCATATTCCAAAACATACTATCTCCCCTAACTTATCCCTGCAAAATTGTATGTGCCAATAGAATCTAAATTATAAGAACACAATGTACTTGATATGTTACTGAAATGCCAGGAGATTCATCTAGGTCCTTTTGCTTATCACAAAGAAAGTCAATCACTGAGACAATGAGTATCACCAAAGAAAAAGGCTATATTTTGATGCTACAGCTGAAGAGATGGGAGGTAAATCTTAAATCTGTCTCCAGCTGACTAAAACTGGGGCCTTTTCTAGTGGAGAAGAAATGTAGATACCTGGGGGAAAACAGGAATTGGAGAAGAGTAAGGAAGAAGAGCTTGCCAACAGGGAGCAGGTGGTCAGTTAGGAAAACAGGAATTAGGTAGGGTA
This sequence comes from Cacajao melanocephalus, assembly GCA_963573385.1. Classification (NCBI taxonomy): domain Eukaryota; kingdom Metazoa; phylum Chordata; class Mammalia; order Primates; family Pitheciidae; genus Cacajao; species Cacajao melanocephalus. The sequence continues at coordinate 13,442 of CAUYLG010032841.1, forward strand.
AGGAAAAATAGTTTCAGTTCCTGGATACTATCTAGGGGGCTTGAGGGTCAGTTTCCTGAGAAAGGAGCTCTAGATAAGACAAATGGAAGCTTCAAGCTTGAAGACCAGAAGTGTCAATTTCTGTTTATTTAAAAAAAAATCTGTGGTACAATTGGTCTGGTTTTGTTTCTCTACCTCAGATACAGATCAGCGATAGAGAAAAATACTTTATTATGCATTATGTTGCATTTAGAGCTAGTACCAATGTTAAGGTTTGAAAGCGGATTTGGTCTCCCTGTGCTCAGTGACCATTCAACCAAGAAACATGCTGGCAAGTTTCAAAAATAAGAACTAAAACTGAAAAAGTATTGTGAGAAAAGAACAGAGTGGTGCCGAAAAAATGTGAGTTTAAATCTCAGAGTCTTCACTGTGGTTAATTGTGGAATATTAGCATTCATTTGTCAAGTATCTACTTCATAGCATGGCCTTTGATTTATTGATTTAATGATTTGTGATTTAATTGATTTTTATGTGGCACACACCCTTTATAAAAAGGGAGTCTCGAGTTGGGGCCCAGGCATTTTTCTGTCTTGGATGACGTCATTTCAACATTTCATTTCCTGAGAAGGAAAACTGATTGATCTAAAGGTACCCTAGGTGACAGGGACTATCTTGAAGATAAGCACTACTTTTATAATGTAAGAAAACCTGTTCCGTTTTTGTGTTGTAACTGATACACTTTAATGCATTTAATTTCCATCTTGAAGGCCACCCAGGGTCCATGCTCAGACCTGAGTGTTTGAAAACTGCTATCATGGATTCTGCTGAAGATAATGCATCTAAGGATAGTTAAGTTAGAAATAAATCATATACTTTTGTAAAAAGTCAAAATATGCCAGTGATTTTGTTGGTAGTCAATTTTGTAATTACTTCCAAAGGAAATTCTACAAACCACAAAAGGAAATATGTGCAAACTCAATAATCAGATGTATTGTATTCATAGGCTAGAGTGTGGATTAATCATAGTTATACATTGTTGTATTCCATGAATTATTCTGAACAAATTTCAGGATGAGTCAATATTGAAATAGCCCTAGCACAATAAAATGTATGATTTTAAAATAGTATAGTGAGTGGAATTTTATTTTTATTAGTTAATTATTAAAGTTTCCTAGAGAACTGTGAGAGAAGGAAGGAAAAAAAATTGGGGAAAAAGCATATGGAAGAAATTAGAAGAAGCCAGATACTCAAACAAAAATATTACTATATATGGACTTATTTCTGCAGGAGGCTAATTATGAATTTCCTTATCAATTAGGAAGGAAAACTTTCATATTTTTATATCTTCGATAATTCAGCATTTACAGAAAATTTAATCAAGGACCTGGTCTTGAAAATTCCTTTAAGAGTATATGATTAAAATACTCATTCTTATCAATGCTCAAATGTTTAAAGAAAGAAAGGATGTCTCTTATAATAAATAAATTAATCCCTTATTTACATAGATAAGACACAGAATTTCCCTGTGAATGCTTCTTTTTGTTGTTGTTGTTCTAAGGTAACTCTCAAATGAACAATCTTCTAGGTGTCAAAACTTTTTTGAATAACTGCTGCAATTTGAAATTGTCAAGTCAGTGTTAGAACATTTAAAAAGATAAATACAATATCAACAACAACAACAACAACAAGAATCAAAGACCCCAGCATTCTTCCAGAGGAAGCACAAGCTTGTTAATGGACAAACCAAAGCAATATTACCAACATGCTTATTTGGGGTTAGACAGCAGTCCCTTAGCCAGCAAATGTGTGGCCAGGAGATTGATCTCAAAGCAAATTTCACAGATCCAAAACTGAGGAAATTCCTATTAAATTTTGAAAAGCAAAGCAAAGGATGCAGCTGTGATAGAACCTTTGAACTCATTAGTGTTTGGTACTGGCTTGGCATACAGGCTCATAAAACCCATATACATGTTCTACTCTGTATAAACCTGTCCTTATATATAGACAATTGTTCAGATAATAACTATACAAACAGAAAGACTGGGAGCACATTCATGCTTTGTCAAACTAAAACTGTCCCAATTGTCCCACAGAATTGATGTTTCTGGTTTCTTTTGAATAAACATAGAAGTTGACCCTCCCAGTCTTAAAACTTGAGAAAGTTACATCCGTGTTATCTGAGTTCCTTTCTCTGGAAACAAAGCATCAGGCCTCCCAGACAGCGTAAAGGAACTGAAACTTACCAAGTCACCACATCTGGGCAATACCACAACCCTCATTCATCATGACTGCTTACCCAAACACCTCCTTCCTATTGACCAACTCTCTTTCTTACCCCTCCCTAATTCCTATTTTCCCACACAGGTTACATTTCTTTCGTGCTATATAAACCTCTAATTTTAGTCAGTTGAGGAGATGGAGTTGAGACTAATTGCCCTCCTGGGCTATAGCACCTGAATAAAGCCTCTATCCCTAGCAATATTCACTGTCTCAGTGATCAGCTTTCTGTGTGTTAAGGAATGGGACCTAGACTAAAGCCCTAGAATTTCAGTAACAAAATTGTCATTAAAAAATAAGCATAAATTTGAAAGCATAACCAAAAATTCCTTGAAGATTTTATGCTTATTGTAGCTGGAGGGAAGGAATGGGGTATCCTGAAGATACTTTCAGTTCTCCCATCTGATGTGCCCAGATCCTGGTTCAGTTCCCCCATCCGATGTGCCTAGAGCCTAGACAACCACTGATTATCTAGTAGTTCCTTAGCTGTGATTCTGTGAGCAGTATTTACTTTCACAAGTAATTTCAAAACACTTTTAGCACAGTCACTTATGGAATTCCAGACTGGATTTTCAAATGTAGTTCTCCTTTTCTTATTAACTCAAAAAGCTTCTCTTCTGAGCTTGCCAAAAAGGGTGGTTCTCCACATAATAATGTACATTATGACGCCTACGCTCCAAATGTCATACTGCTGGCTATAGTTGTGGGCACTGATAACTTCAGGGGCTGTATAGATGGGAGTCCCACATGTGGCCTGCAGCATGGCTTCACTCCTACTTTGCTTCTTCACCGCTAAACCAAATTCAGTCATCTTTATGTTCAAGTTTATTTCATTGTTATCATCAATAAGGCTGATTTTAACCAATATGTTTTTCAGTTTCAAACCTCTATGTACAATATCATTATTGTGAAGATAGGCTATAGCTGATTGGAGACCTCTCTTACCCCAGGAATGGCAGAAGGGGTCCGGGAGGCCTGGTGAACTTACCCTTTGAGTAAATATCGTGAACCCAGAGTTTAGCAACGAAGTGATTTATTAAACAGAGAGACGAGAGAGAGAGAGAGAGAGAGAGAGAGAGAGAGAGAGAGAGAGAGACAGCTCCCACACTGCTGTGGGAGGGGATCCAAGGGAGGAATCTGCATAGGTAAGGAGCAGTGGGTTTTAACCTTGGAGTATTTCTGCCCTATTCATGTTCTTGTCCAATGAGAAGAGTTCTTTCAAACTTCCTCTGGAGTGATTGATCTTTGACTTTTGATACTGGATTGGCTGCGAGGTCTGCAACGGCAGCCTCTCATCCCAGAGCTTTTCTTGGGCTTTAGGAACAAAGAGGCCCACCTGGAATTTTCTACTTAGCCCACCTACCAGGACACTCAGACAAACAACTCTAGGTTCCTGGATGGGGGCATGCATGGAAGTATGGCACTAGGAAGCTCCTGCCTTTGAAAACACGCCCCTTGTGGACTTGGGAAGAGGTTTTTTTTTTTCCTTAACACAGTTCCTCATTATAAGACTAATACCAAAGGACTCAAGAGAATATTCAGAGTTCAGGTTCAGTGCAAGAATTGCCTCCCTATTCTAAGCAAGATGGCCTTGAGCAAGTAGAGACCCAGTGTATCTCACTCTGCAACCGAGTCCTAGTCTACGTCAGCAAGGATATCAATCAAGTCATAATGAAATTCCCGCTAATAAACACCAACCTGGCAGATCTATCAGGAGCATACTTGTATTCAAACAGAGTTACATTTATAAGCCTAATGCAGCAAAGAAGAAGGCACACTAGAGCAACCATGGTATATTTCAGAAGGACTGAGTGGGGAGATGCACTTACAGAATTTGGACTTGTGGTGAGTGATTCCAATCAAGGATCAGGGAAGCAAAGTCCATTTTGCTAGAGTTGCACAAAAATAATTTTTACAGTTTTTTTTAATTGCAAAATTGCAATTACTTTTGCACCAACCTAATACATTCGATGTTGTTCCAAAAGAAGGTCAGTTCAGTAGTTGAATATTTCAGTAATCCTAGTTCAAGATGTAGAAGGGAAGAATTAGGGCTGGGGATACTACCTGTAGGACATCAACACTCTTCTCCAAGAATGGTTTATTTGTTATTTTCAAATTTGGTGTGGGTTTTGCTATGTTCTATCCAATACATTATTTTCTGTTGCCCTGTTTATTTCTCTTTGAAAACTCTGTTAATGTTCTTTAGGAACATCTCATTTTGATTTTCAGGAGGCCTAAATTTCAATCTCAGGCCAAACCATTTCTGCAACAAAGGTGGCAATGACTGTGAATTTGAAAACTACAAACATGACCTGATGGCTCTCTTTTTCTCTCAGCTTTAGAAAGGGTTTGTTGGGGGTATTAAATGCATTTTTGATTTACAATATTTTTTATTTATAATGGCTTTATTGTAAGTAATCTCATTATAACTCAAGAAGTATCTGTATATTGAGAAATTTGATTCTCCTAAATGACAAAGATTAAAGTTATTCATTTGCCACCTATGATATTTGAATGAATTTTGGAAATTCAAAAATGTAGAACTGACCATTCCACTTAGCAAATTCTGTAGGGTTTCCTGATTTTCTTCCTAACTTGTAAAGCTTTTTCTACTACTCTTCAAACCAAGCCATAAAGCCACCATGAGGTAAAAGTAGGCCCAGTTTTTTTTCTATAATACAGTGAATATTTTTTTTAATTCATTAAAAGCATTTTAGCAACCACATCTCTATCATGAGTACAAAATTATTTCCTTCAGAAAACTGACATCTCATCTATGTTTCAGTGATGCTTAAAACCTTTCAGGGTGTTGGAGATTTTTTTTTTTCCATGTTTAAAACACTTGAGTTTTAAGCTTCCTCTGACCTGTTTATAAATAATGAAAACTAGGGCCCTGCAGCCTGCTCTCTTTTTTCTTTATCAACATTTAATGGAAAGGGGGAGGGAAAGGAGAATGCATGCTGTTAGCTATTATCTTTACAAATGACTTGTTAGCCTTTTATTTGTCTGCTCATGCTTCAAACACTCAAAGGACATTTTCAGAATCTCAGTAGATGAAGGTTCAATCTTGAAATGACGTGACAGGCTGTATCTTCCTTAAAAGATTTTGACATGATATTAAGCCATAGTTACAAGCCAATACTTGAATGGGAAGCCCTGGGGAAATCTGTTAGAGCTGGAACACAGCATTTACAGCAGGAGGCAGGTGTCTGCACCAGTGAAGCAAACAACAATATGATATATTTAGTATCGAAAATGGAAGCAAAACTACTGATTCTTTACACTGGGGACAATGAAAGAAGTTGAATGAGGGGAAAAAAATCATCTTTTGGGGCCCTAGAAAATGTTAATTTACTGACAGTATGAAATATACTCACATCACGGCAGGTGCACTCAGAACCAGGTGCTGCTCTCAATATTGTCTTTGAATTTATGTGTTTCCTTTTCAGTGATAGGATGTGAAGCAGCTGTACTGGCCATGTGGAGAGAAAGCAAAGAGCTTTTAATTAGCAATTAGGGGGCTGTTAATTTCTTTGGGGATCTCTCTCTTTCTCTTCTCTTTGTACTTTCACTAGATTCTTAGGAGTTTCTATATGTCTCCTAAAACACAAAGAAAATGAGGGGAACAACATATTATGGTAGATTCAGGCCATGGGTTTTGTACTGTTGAGTACATTCAGAAGCCTAAATAAATTTTTTTGGAAATTAAATTCACATTCAAGTTATTTACTACCTTGAATATTCTATTACTGATAATATTGTGTCATTAAATTAAGAAATAAAATGTATTCATTGACATTGGGACTTTTTTCTCATGATGCAATTTTAGCGTATACTTTTTTGTGCTTTTCATGTAAATGATCTATACACATCAGTTCTCAATTAGTAGTCATTAATCATTATACCTAAGTGACAGTAACATATACAACTATAAATATATTTATGTCACTGTATATAGTACAACTATGTATATACACATACATATAAATATGTAATCTAAAAATATATTTTATAGATATGGGGAAATAAAATTGATAATTGCCATCTGAAAATTAGGCAGATTTTTCATTTTTGTTTAACCACTACTATTTATCTTCCCAACTTTCATTTTTAGAATGTTATGATTGTTAAGAACTTTTAATATATATTCTAATATTGTTAATGCTTTAAATTGTACTTTTATATTTAAAGCATAAAACTCCTCTTTATTTTGATGTTTTTCTCAGATCAGCTTTCTCTTTCTTGCAATAAGTAGATAATCCAAACTTATACTACAAAATAGCAATCAACAAAAACATTGTATGTCTCACTGGTAAGTACATTGTTTTAAATGAGTTTGTAGTGATGGTGTGGTCATGTTTTAACAATTTTTAAAGTGTTCTTTTACCTTTCTTTCAAAGGCTAGCTTGTTAATATTATAATTAGTATGTGGAAAATAACAAGTGATGTTAAGCTCTCTTGTGTTAGGAGACCTGACTTGATCTGGATCTTAAAATTGTATACCTTCAAAACAGGCAGACAAGGAGAGACAAATCGCTATTAGAGAAGAAACCAGCCCAGGCAAAGTTAGAAACAGAAATAGGAGAGATATATCATGGGGTAGTCAGAAGTCTGGCCTTGCTGAAAAGTAAGTATGAATGTTAGAAATTACATTGACGTGCATTTAGCTAACAGAACTTGACAATAATTAAAGATCTGGAAAATTAGTTATCTGAGCTTGTACTTGATATGGTAAAAACTAAATAAAATTCTTACAGGAACCATGAAATAAGTGGTAAAATACAGCAATGGCTTTACAGCTAACAAACTTAAGTTTTAAGTCTTGTTAAATCCCCTACAGTTAGTAGCTATATTTTGTGATTTGAAAATGAGGACAATCATACCTCTATCACATATATAATAAGCTATATCTGATAACCTAATCAGAAAACAGTATTTTTCTCCCACAATTGTATTTGATAGTATTATATCAATATCAATAATCTTTAATAATCTTTGTTCATGACATCTCAAGCAAATCTTAAAGGTTCTTAGTAACTTACAGCTATTAGATTAGAATAGATTCTTTTTATTTTATTTTACTTTATTTTTATTTTTGAGACAGAGTCTTGCTTTGTTGCCCAGGCTGGAATGCACTGGTGTGATCTTGGCTCACTGAAACCTCCACTTCCCAGGTTCAAGTGATTCTCTTGCCTCAGCCTCTGGAGTCCCTAGGATTGCAGATGTCTGCCACCACACCTAGTTATTTTTTTTTATTTGGGTAGAGATGGGGTTTCACCAAGTTGGCCAGGCTGGTCTCCAACTCTTGGCCTCAAGTGATCCGCCTGCCTCGGCCTCCCAAAGTAGAATAGACTTATTTCAGAACAGACTACATAAAAACTCAGGTCCACTTTGAGTCTCCTTTCATTCTTTCAGTAGAGGCCTGACCAGTGTCCTAGAGATTAGCAGTTGCAGAGGTGGAGGTGAGTAGTTGCAGAAATGTGGTGTGGTCTTTCATTTTTTTCATTCTCTCTCTTTCTCTCTCTCCTATAGTGGACGTTTGTGGTCACTCCAGGGTTAAAGAAGAGAGAAGGGGGAAAAGTAAAAGTAAAATTTTCCTTTTCCTGGTCTGATGTGATAGATGATCACAACTTCAGTTTCATCACTTTCCTCTGTCTGTCTTTTCCCCAAGAAAATAAAATGTACCCTCGACCTTATGAAATAGTAAAAATGAAGCTTGGCTAATGGCTCCCCTCTCATAGTGCCTTGTTACCATGAGTCACCTCCTGTCTTCAGACCTTCCCAGTTGGGAAATAAGCACCAGATCATGCCTCCTTACCCAGTGAATCTGTATATAGGTGTGAACAGTGTCCCACATATATAGAAACAGTGTAAGATAAAATGTCCTTTTATATGGCAACCCCAGTGTCTATGGGAGACTTCCCAGGAAAGACTACCTTAGGTTGAAGAAAAGAATGGGAAGACATGTACAATCCCCTTCCTGATAAAAATGCCAGATCTCTTTGCATCTACAATTTCCTCCAAGAATCTCCTCAGAAATCTAACCTACCCTTATTTGGACAGTAGATGTGTGATAGAGCTAACAGAGAAATGGCAATTTTTTACATTTTTTGACTCACCAAGTTTTGTTTAGCACCATTACTTAAAACCTGATGACAGTATTGTGCTTTATCCTCCGTTTTGAGGCTCTAGTAAAATTTTGAAGCAACAAGAAAAGTTCCCCAGTATATTCTGATACATATATAAAACATTTATGAACATTTTACTCAATGAACTATAAAAGTCTTTATTCTGCTATATGTAGAGTTAATCTCAAATTCTAATGAGACAGTAATTATTTTTTTTGGCTATTCATACCAATAATGGATGAAAACAATCAAAATTCACTTTATACTCAAATGTTGTCATTCCTTTTGTAACATAAAGTATGGTGAAGTTAAATAAAATATATAGAGACAAATCTCTGAAACGTTTTATTTGAGGAGAAAGAATTGCAATTTGGAACACACACGTAGATAGGCTTGTCTTTAGTGTGTCCAGTGAACAAAGAGAAGATTAGAGGTTTTATACAAAAAAGAAACATGCATTGCTCTTTGAGAAAGCTAATTAGCAGAGTAAGGTTGTGGGGAGCTAGTAACTTTTGATTAATAAATGAGGGAAATAAGTAAAACGATTACAGTTACAGTAGATCCATTAGATTCAACTGGTTTTAGGTTATAGTAGTCAGTTCTAACAGCCAGGCTCACCCAAAATTACATTCTCAGAGCAATGCTATGTGCTCAGTACTTTATTCCTTCCAGCAAAATGACTGTGTTTTAGTTGGGTAGGTCAAGAATGAACCAACTCACATGATCTACTTTCAGAAGTACAGCAGAATGCAAATGTATAGTGACATTATTTAGTTTTTAAAATTTTTAAAGGAAATTAATAAAACTGAAATAAATATGTTATTGGATTTTGCAAATACGTTATTCCAGATTTGGAATTCATTATCCTGCCATACTGTCTTTTTTTAAAAAAGATTTTTTTTTCATTATGAGGAAAGCAAAATCTTATCCCTTTCTATTGTTGTATTATTCTACTTATATAGCATAATATTTATGGGGGTAGTTTTCTAAATATCATGTTTAAATATAGCACAATTTAAATATTTTTAAATATTTTATTTAAATATAACAATAATTTTTATATATTTCATGAACTTGTTTCTTTTTGGAGCAAAAATATAAACAACATATAGTCCAACTGTATGTTTTTAACAGAGAAAGAATTTGAGGTATAGAGATAAAATGTCAATATCTAGGCTCTCATATGTTATAAATAGTAAATGTGAAATCAGAAATAAAACCTACAATTCTGGTACTCTAATAGTTCTGCTAGGCCATGAGGCTCCCAAAGTAAGTGCTTCTCCAGGAAGCCTTATGGTTTCCTTTAATAAATTAACTTTTGTGACAGTATGCTGTGTCCCTGTGTGACTACTGGTAGCTATTTAAATAAAAGTCATTAGCTAAATTATTAATTGAAAAACTTAACAAACACCTGATTTTCTAAAGAAGAACAAAAAGCTTCAACTTTTTTCTAACACAACATCCAATATTTGCCATGGAGTGTTTTCCTCTTTTCAATGAATTTTTGACTCTAAGTTATCATAGAAAACATAATAGAAGCATGAGGAGATCAACTGGTATTTAATTAACTAGAATTCCTAGGTGAAATGTAATGGTGTTTTGCTATTTGTCAACATGAATGAATTTAGAAAATCAACATTAATATTTTAACAGACACATTTTATGAAACATAATAGCTAACTTTGAAAAACCTGCAGTTTCAGAACAAAACTGAGTTGATTCATTTTAGAGCAGGCTCTAACTTTTTGTTTTCAAAGCAGCAGTGATTTATGAGTAATTTGCTCCTATGGGTAAATATTAATTATGTCAGAGAAAACAACATGTTTCAAAATTTTATAAACAATATCCAAGTTTGCCTTTATCATACAAATACATGAAACATTTATTGCAAGAAAAATAGTAAAATATACATCAAAGCAGAAAAACTTAAAAAATTTATCAGCAGGAGGCAATGGCTCATGCCTGTAATCCCAGGATTTTGGGGGACTGAGGTGGGCAGATCATGCGGTCAGGAGATCGAGACCATCCTGGCTAACACGTGAAACCCCGTCTCTACTAAAAATACAAAAAATTAGCCAGACGTGGTGGCACGCGCCTGCAGTCCCAGCTACTGGGGAGGTTGAGGCAGGAGAATCGCTTGAACCCGGGAGGTGGAGGATGCAGGGAGCTGAGATTGCTCCACTGCACTCCAGCCTGGGGAACAGAGAAAGACTCCGTCTCAAAAAAAAAAAAATTAAACTATCACCATTTGCATATACATTTATAACTATATATTACACCCACTATTTATAGAAATTTGTTTTTAGAAAGGTCTTTCATAACAATACCTTATTTGACCACTGCAGTAACCAGAATATTTAGGCATGTGGAAAACTTTTTTTCTAATTTTATACACAGAGTAAATCTCTGCTAATAAAATTACTTTTTTTCTTTTCTTTTTTTTTTTTTTTGAGATGGATTCTCACTCTGTCGCCTAGGCTAGAGTGCAATGGCGCAATCTTGGCTCACTGCAACCTCCACCTCCTGAGTTCAAGCGATTCTCCTGCCTCTTAAACTACATACAATTTGCTAACATTTCAGCAGGTACTTTTCACAATGGGAAAAATGTTTTTAATACTAAAAAACCAAAAGTCACCTTACAGGGGAGGAAACTAAGATTCAGATAGTATAAAATGCTTCTGTTCTACAATATAAGGTACTTCTAACATAAATTAAGTTTGAGCTTTAAACATTGGTATTCTTTCTTGCCCTTCAAAATACAACTTAATCATTATTTTTTATATGAAGGCTTTTCTCAATTTTATTTCTTCTCATTCTATCATTTCATGATGGAATAGTAATGATAATAGAAATATTTATATTTTAAATTCTAATCATATTGTAGGCATTCGGGAAAGCACTTACATTCCATTAAGGCAATTAGCCCTAGTAATGTTACATTTGATTGCTTTGATGTCATACATTGATTAAAAGATTGAATCAATGGGTTGATTGCTAATTATTTGTTTTCTCAAATTTACATAAAATCTAGTATTTCTTTTTACATGAGTTGATGTTGGTTAACCATTCTTACAAACACAAACAGATGGGAAAGTATATTAGAATCCCAAAGAGTCCTTCTTTCAAACCAGTATAGAGACTCCATTGTTTGTCAGCTGGGCCAACATTTATGAATTGTGATTCTGAGGGAAAAGAAGGATCCAGGCCCTTTCTGAGTTGAAGCTGCAAGATGTGATGTGCCTAAACTCTCCTGTCATATGTTTCTAGACATGTGGTGAAAGATAATTTGAGAGAACAGAAAGCAAAAAGAAGCTGAGTAGTCAAAAATGGAAAAAACAAATGCTGTCAGGAGTCAGGGTTTGGGACTGTGGTGTTTTGGGGTCTCAGTTGCTATATTGTCCTTCCTGTAGTTTAGTTACATATGCCAATAAATTACTTTTACCGTCTTTTTACATGAGCCAACATATCTTCAATTTTACACTGGTAAAGAGTTTGAGATAGGGTCTCACTCTGTCTCCCAAGCTGGAGTGCAGTGGCCTGATCATGGCTCACTGCAGCCTCCCTCTCCCAGGCTCAAGCGATCCTCCCACCTTAGTCTCCTGAGTAGCTGGACTACAGGTGTGCACCAACATGCCTAGCTAACTTTTGTATTTTTTGTAGAGACCAGGTTTCGCCATGTTGCCCAGGCTGGTCTTGAACTCCTGAGCTCAAGCAATCCGCCCACCTTGGCATCCCAAAATGCTGGGATTACAGGTGTGAGTCATCACACCTAACTAAGTTGTGCTTCTTTTTATTATTAAAAAGCTGAAAAAAGAGCTGATAAAGATGTCTCCAGATCTTACAAGATGAGAGTACTTTCTATCTAATATTTTTTAATATTGTGTTTGCCTTTTATAATTAAAGTGTCCAAATTTTACCATCTTGTCCAAGTAAACATTCTTTTATGGTGCCATGTAACTCGATTCACTGATAGATAATAATTATTGATGTTGCTAACCACTGTAGTTTTAAAATTAACATTTAAAAATAGAATTTTGTTTTTTATAATAAAAACCAACAGCTAGTCATCTTCTCCCATCATCAAGTTGATAATTTAATATTTGTGTCAAATTGCAAGGTATTTCATGATTTACTTATTATTTTTTACTTAGTCATGTATAAGACACTTCAGTTGTCTTGAAATCAAGCATGTTTCCTTGGGAACTTTGTGAAAACGAGAAGACAAATAGGAAGGATCCGGAGAATGTTGTATGAAATTGCTTTAATTAGATGGATATCTTATTCACTAGTATTAGAAGAAGGAAAGAATGAGTGTTTATTATTTAGTCTTCATTTGGACTTGTAGAAAGAAGTTTTCTGTTATTTTGTTTATTTTTGTCTGAAAGAGGTTCAAATACAATCCCTAGAGCTACATTTTAGAAGACTGCCATCAAAAGGAATCTGCAAGACAGTTCTTATTTCTTTTAAATTGATTCCATATTCAAATACTTTATTGTTCAATAAATATCCAATGCTCTTTCTCTATTCTCAAACACCCAATCCGGATATCTAAAAATATGCTTCATTCTGGTGTATCAAATATGTGTAGCTGGCCGGATGCAGCAGCTCATGCCTGTAATCTCAGCACTTTGGAAGGCCGAGGCAGGCAGGTCACCTGAGGTTAGGAGAACAGCCTGGCCAACATGGTGAAGTCCTTTATCTACCAAAAAGTACAGAATTAGCCAGGCGTGGGCATCTGTAAACCCAGATTTTCGGGAGGCTGAGGCAGGAGAATTGCTTGAACCCAGGAGGTTGAGGGCTTGCAATGAGCCAAGATGGTGCCACTGCATTCCAGCCTGTGGCACAGTGAGTCCCCATCTCAAAAAATCCAACCAACCAACCAGCCAACCAAACAAAAACAAATGTGTGTAGCTAATTACACCTCTTTGTATATTTCAATAAGTATGAGAAAAAATTAGTGCCAGATATTTCTAATTGATTCAGTCTTCAGTGAAGCATCAATTCTAAGTCTATATAGGGTAATTAAAATTTTGCTTTTTTTTTTTTTGTAGTCTGCACATATTTTTAAAGGCAATTTTGAGCACTTCAGCACTAATAGTACTCTTTTTCTTGACAATGCTTACCTGGACATTTCTAACGAGTGAATGAATTATTTCTACTAATATTCAAGTAATGTCTCAGCATGATGAAAAAGATTCATGTTTAAGAACTTGCATGGAAATCTTTTAGATACCAGGTGGCTACAGTGATCACAGGTCTCCGCAGAAAAAAAAAATGTTCACAAGTTAAATATGTAGGTAGGGCTCTCACCCATCCTTGATCTCTGCACTAGACTATTGATTCCATTAAGGATGCAGTATAGCCCAGAGTCTTTAAGCAAACACATTTTTCCCTTAAAAATCAAATAGAGGAATAGGCAAAGAATTCTCTTTCATCTATAAATTATGAAGCCAAGTTCAAGAAATTCAAACTACTTGAAAAGGAGTTTTTGATTTCTTACGTAATAAAATTGTAAAAAAAAATAAATAAAATAAAAACTCAATGCAGACTTGCTCAAATGATGAGAACTTTAGTATTTTTAATACAAACCCAGTACTCTACATGTAACTGTTAATTTGGAAATAAATAGTAAGATGAAAAAATTATACAAGCAGTCAGTAGCAAAGTTTAATCTCAGAATAAATGTTCATTGACTAGACTTTCTTTTCAGGAAAAAATCTAATTATAGTTATGCACACACACACATACACACAAAAACTTCTTTATACCCCCATCTTTCTCATTGTCTTTTCTCTGGCTGAGGGAAGAGATTGCTCTAAAAGTGAGGAATCATACCCCCAAATTTTTAAGTATGTGCTGAATTTCTTTCTATTATTCTGTTTAATTCGAGAAATAGCAAATCTTCAGCCATTACTTACCTTTAAATGGTTAAATGACGGTAGTGACAAAAATGACTACTTTAATGTATTAATAGACTAGTTTAATATAAGATAGTTTTATATCCTGACAATATCCCTTTAGAAGACAGTATAAATTTGTTACTTTAAAGCCATTCACAATCTTTTTCACTCCCTTTTGTCCCTACCTTTTAGGTGGCATAATTAATTTATCTACCTTCTCACATTATCTGCACATATCATGGCCATATAAAAGAGATCTAGTCAAAAAAGAAAAGGTAAATGTGCTCTAATAAGGCATTATTCAAAATGCTACTATTAAAACTAATAAAGATATAATTTATTAAGAGAAAATGTTCTTCTTCTTTCCTGGAACTCAGACCCAAATGAAGAGTTACAGAGCATCTTCTGTTCGTGATTGGAAAGACACACATTAATGACAAAGGAACAGAAATGAGAAAGAAAAAAATATGTGTCTTTTATGATCCATTTGAGCTTTGGGTAGCATATCTGTGAGCCTACTGATTTAGTGCCTAACCCTTATCTAAAGTTTAGATTCTGAAAATGTGTAATTATTTAAGCTATTATAGAGTGTTCTCTGTTTGCTGTAAAAATGCAATTAACATTAAATTATATACTCCATAAACAGGAGGACCTTTCCTAAATTGAGCTATTATTTATTGTTTCCATTCTATTCTGCAGTAATATTGGTTGAGAAAAAGATATAATTTTTTTGGCTTAAAAAATTATAATTTGACACAAGCCTGCCTCAATAATATGATACCTTTCAGAGTTTCTTTTGTGATAGGTGAAGCACTTAGACTTGTCAATTTTCTAGGAATAATTTTTCTACTATTTTTACTGGGTTCATACCTTCTTTCAAACACTCTTTGTGAGAGAGAGGGAAGGAGAAAAAAAAACACCATACAAATTTAGTTATTCATACATTATTATCATTATTATTGCTATTGAAGAAAAGACTTTTAGAAAAATAATTCAAGTAATAAAAGCTATTTTTTTAGAAATGATCTAGACTTGCAGAAAAGAATACAGTTGATTTATTTAGAACATGCCAATTGCTACATATATTTGATATACCTGCTTGTTTAGATGGACATAATCTCTTATTTATATGATATTCATGTAATGGTATGTTCTAAGTCATTTTACTGTCATATTAAACAAGTTACTGATGAATAAATACTCATTTATTTGCTTTACTTTCAAATATTAGTATCTCATTAAGTACATATAAAATCTGTTGGTTACGTGGACTAAATGTAACATATATTACATAAAACTATCATTCAAATTTTGAATATTTAGAAAGTCTAGTTGATATATAAAATATGATATGTATAACACATACTTATTTGGATTACTGGTGGATGGTTGATCTTTGTGATCTTTAAGTCACTTTCAAGCCTTGTTCTCAGTAGTTTAAAAGTATTTTTTTTCTTTTTGAGATGGAGTCTTACTCTGTTACCCAGGCTGGAGTGCAGTGGCATGATCTCGGCTCACTGCAATCTCTGCCTCTTGGGTCCAAGCCATTCTCCTGTCTCAGTCTCCCGATTAGCTGAGGCTACAGGCACACGCCACCATGCACGGCTAATTTTTTTGTATTTTTAGTAGAGGTGGGGTTTCACCATATTGGTGAGGCTGGACTCAAACACCTAATCTCAGGGGATCCATCCGCCTCGGCCTCCCAAAGTGCTGACATTACAGGCGTGAGTCATTGCTCCTGGCCTAAATGCATTATTTAAAAATCTAAAAGCATCCATGTATCTATGTTTTATTTCTTTATTAAAAGAGTATTTTATTCCTATCTATTCCTAATATTCCATAGTAATTCCATCTAAATTATCATATAATAAGATGCACTATTTAATTTTTGAACATTTACTTTCTTAAAGAACCAACTTTGTTTCTACTGGAAGTTCTGCAACAACAGAAAATGTGTGACAGAAATGCCAGAAGTATTGTAGTCTCCCTTTAGTTCCTGAATATCATTAAGGAAGAAAATTAATCTGGTAAGTTTTTCCACAATGTTTGAATTTATATGAATTCAACTTCTCTGCAGTGACTAGATAGTAATGTTAATTTGAACATGGATGCATAGTGTGTGCTGGGTAAAGGACAATTCAGCTATAAAAAGTCCTATCTCAGTAATGCTAACTATTTCTGGCTTCTCATTTCTTGTAATTTAAAGACGTAGCCTGCAGACTTTCTTATTATGCCTGTCACATCTGCCATTATATCTCCATACCTCCGACATGTCTGTGGCAATGCCTCTCAGGCCCCAGTTGCATCGGTAGGTGATGATGTAGACCTAGTCTTCCAGGATTCAGTGACACGGCAACCTTTGTTCTTTCCTATTCATAAAGCAGTTTAAAATGACTAATCAACAAGAAATTTTAAAAGGCAACTTGTTCTTGCAAATGAAAAAAATGTATATAATAAAATGCAAGATTTCTTTGTTACCATAAAAGAAAGAAAGAAAACGTTAGAATTACCACCCCTCCAACTACAAATTTGTGTATTCTCATTTTGAAATGCAGCATCAATTTTACTACATAAAGTACATGTATACATAGTCTTTGCATAATCCATTCTATTGCCCCTATATTTTACAACTTTATATATTCATGTAAAGTTTTTTAAATGAAAAAATTTACTTACTTTTAAAAAGAAGCTCCATGATGACTTGGAAGTTTGTTTTTTTCATTAAGTTAGTGAAAAGATGAATTGGTTATTTTTCTTAAGGCTTCTGAACACATAGTCACATGTCTATTCCTGCCAAGGATTTGCTAACAAAACACAGCTATGTGCTAACCTGACTCTTATAAATACAATACTGAAAGAAAAAAAATCTAAAAAAAAAAAACCAAAGTGAAACTAATTCTCTAAATAACAAAAAGTCTACTCAATTATATTTAAAAATATTATTACATTATGAAATACACAGTAAAGAGGAGGACCATAGTAGTTACTAAGCTTTGATAGCGGTAGAAGTCAGTCAGAAACAGCTGGTGTTTTAAACCTCAGCTCCAACACTTATAAACTGCAGTCTTAAAGCCTCAAGGCCCCAGATTTCCTCATTGGAAAAGCATAACAATTGTCATGTAGAGTTAATGAAAAAATTAATGGAAAGCTTCTCTCTTGAGTAAGCACTGAATAAATACTAGACATTGATATTACTTTTTTAAAAAT
This sequence comes from Cacajao melanocephalus, assembly GCA_963573385.1. Lineage (NCBI taxonomy): Eukaryota > Metazoa > Chordata > Mammalia > Primates > Pitheciidae > Cacajao > Cacajao melanocephalus. Next base: position 30,933 of record CAUYLG010032841.1, read on the forward strand.
TAATCTCAATTCATATTTTTTTTTCAACTGAAGAGACTTAACTAAGTTTAGAGCTGTTTACAAACTAGATGTCTTTCTGAACTTTCCCATCAAATATTCAAAAAAAACACGCGTCTCATTGGGGAAAGCTACATCTCTTTATTGTATATTCACAGATAGGGTTGACAGATAAAATACGCCCAGTTAAACTTGAATATTTACAATTAAGTGTTCCACATGAAATACATCCAGTTAAATTACAATGTCAGAAAAACAGGAAATTTTTTAGTATGATCCAAATATTGCAAAGGACATACTTGCTATAGGTCACATAGTTATTCATTGTTTATCTAAAATTTAAATGTAACAGAAACTTCTGTAATTTATTTGCTAAATCAGGCAACCATTATCCATAATGCAACTGGCATTTAAGGAAACATTATAAGGAAATATGTCGAACTTGGTATAAGGCAATTATCACAGAATTTATTTGACCATAGAATGTTGTTTGAAGTTACTATCTGTTAGTACATTGATTATCACAAATCTAGAAAATTTTTAAATTTCATACCTTAATTTTAGTTTTACAGATGAGAAATCTGGTGAAAGATACTTCACTGAATTTCTCGTTACAGTAGAGGTCAGATGCTAGTCACCTAATCATCTAGGCTGCATTCTCTCAGTTCTTTTCAAAACAATTTTCTGTTCTTTCAATTTTATCTTTTGTCATGTAAGAGCTCTGAAATAATAAATTCTGCTTAATATAATATACCAATTTGTATATAATGTAGACATCAGCAACTTTTAGCATGTATTATCTTACTTGATTCATATCTATTTTTAAATGATCAACTTTTTAATATAAATGTTTTGATTATATAAACTATGGAATTTATAAATTTTCAATTAACTGTACTTGTTCATATTCAGAAACAGATTGGTTCTACCTTATAAATTCTATACCTTATATACAGGAAACACTTAAAAACAAATTTGTTGTGGAAGCTTGGACAAAGTTGCATCAGAAATCCAACACTATAGGTTGATTTCTCTCCACAACCTCTAATACGACAGTGCAAACAAACCAATAAATACACAAGACAGCATACTTTTATCTCAGTGGAATTTTTTCAATACGGTCATGAAAAGGTATGGAGAGTGACTGAGAATGGTGAACATATGCTTTCAGGAAAATTGCTTTTCTTATTTTTCTATTTTGGTAAGAGTTAAATAACATAAAACAAATGTTATACAATATTTTGATGAGACTATTTTCAGACTTGAAGTAATTTTTACTTTTTTTTGAAATTAATTGTCATGCTATTTAAAAATATATTATTTGGTTGTAAAGTTTTTAAAAAATTGGTTTGATAAAAGTTTTTATCTCAGTCATAGGAGAAGAGATTTTTTAACTGTTACATAAGGGGAAAAAAGTGTGTAAGTATCTTCTTGAGGCACTGCTTAAGAAAACCCAAGCTAAACCAGTTCTTATAATATTTTTGGTGGAGCCAAATGGCCTATCCATGCAAAGCTTATGCAATGTTAAAAAAAAAAAACAAAAAACTCCTATTTAAAGCCAGGAGTATGTGAGAATAGCAGATTTTTTTTTTAAATATTTACTTTCACTGTGTGGGTGTTCATATAACTTAAGGAAACCACTCCTAGGTAGTTCAGGCAGCATGATACATTTTTGAAGTTCATGTTTTCCCTAGAAAATGTTTTAAATCCTATAGTGAAGATTAAATCCTTGATCCCTCTTGCATGAGATAAACTCTAGCTTCTCTAGAAGTTTAAAGCCAAAGGCTTACTTAAAATAAAAGGAGTATGACTTGAAATAAGCAGTTTTCCAGCCTTACTGTTTACTATAATTGCATAGAATGCCTAGAGTTATTTAAGTATGGTAATATTTTATATGCTTTTCTTTTTAACATTTACACTTATAAGAGTTCCAGGGCTATGAATAACTATTCTCTGAAAAAATAATATCATAATGAATTTACTTTATTTCCCTAAAATATGTAAATACGTAGGTAAGTTGGAAATTATAATGTTTTGATGGAAATTATAATCTTTAGATGGAAATATGTCATGTAGCAATAACATCATTTAAACCTATAAATGATCAATTTTATATTAGTCTAAAATTTTGCTATTTATTAATTTAAAAAGAAGAACATAATTTTCTCTTTGTTATAAATCTTTGTTTTCTGTATTTTAAGACATTTATTCTTGATCATTAGCATATCTCTGTCTTTGAAAAGTTGTTTTTAAGTAATTGGAGTTTCTGTGACTAAATTCCAAAGCTGGCCATAACTGGCAAGCTTTGGAAACAATAATATATCTGTTATGAATGCAAAATAGAATAAACTAACAATGAAATTCTAATGAATCAAATTGCCATTTGAACTGATTCACTTAAATATATTTGTTATCTATCATCATCTGAATTTAAAGATCCACAGTGCCTACTTTTATATCATATTATCTATTCATTATTTGCAGTTGTCAAAGTAAGCCCAGTTATTAAACACTGAAATCTTTTTCAAAACAAACAAATTATTCATCATAAGATTCAGTTATTTAGAGGAGAAATATTGATTGTTTTAAAAATTATAGATTGTAGAATGTCTAATTACTATAATATACTGTTGAGTATTGTTTTAGAGATAACTTGATCACGAAAAGAAGGCCTTAAAATCAACAGTGACATATAGGTTTACAAGATTGTGATAATAACTTTGCAACAAGATTGTGATAAATAACCCAAGTAATACTGCACAGTTTGTAGCAATAACTAGGATATATTAATTTAGGAAGTAATTTTTTTAAGATACAAAAAATCTGTCAAATTCTGATGTTGATCATCTTCATAACAAATGACATAAATGAGGAAATATTTCAACAACTATACAACTAAAGAAACTGTGGTTGTCGTTTCCCACAGCATTTTGATTTAAATAAAACTTGTTTAATTTAGTGTTGTTGATTCTAGAAATGAAAGTTAAGCTTTATGTTGACAATAATGATTTATATGTGTAACAAAAATATTGATGTCTCTGAATATAAATTCACATTTGTACTAAAAGTAAGCTTGTGTCAGTCAATTCATTCCTTCATATACAATTTTCTGTATTATCCATGTTTCATAATGGTATTAGACTCATGTGTAAAAAATAGAATATCATGTTTTAAACATTTTCCTTATTATATTGCAGAACACATTTCTTTCAGAACTTATTAAATCTGAAGAGATTTGTAACAGTTAAAATTCATAGTCCAAACAGCTAGAAGCTTAAATTGATGATGCACTTTTTAGACCTTATAAGTATTATTATAAAAGAGTCTTAAGTTGAAATATTAAATTTATAAAATGAAAAGGTTATAGAGACCAGGCATGGTGGCTTGTGCTTGTAATCCCAGAACTTTGGGAGGCCAAGACGGGCAGATCACCTGAGGTCAGGAGTTTGAGACCAGCCTGGCCAGCATGGTGAAATCCCATCTCTACTAAAAATACAAAAATTGGCTGGGCATGGTGGCAGGCGCCTGTAATCCCAGTTACTAGGGAGGCTGAGGCAGGAAAATTGCTTGAACCCGAGAGGTGGAGGTTGCAGTGAGCTGAGATTACACCACTACATTCCAGCCTTGGTGACAAAGCGAGAGTCTCTCTTAAAAAAATAAATAAAATAAAGTTATGGTACATTTAGGTTGACTTATCTTTAAAGAAAGAGACTTTTAAAAATAAAGTTAGTGTAACCTACATGTATAGCATTTATAAAATCTATGGTAGTGTACAGTAATATCTTCATTCACCACTCACTCATTGACTCACCAGGGCAAATTTCAATTCTACAAGTTCCGTTATAGTAAGTGCCCTGTACAGGCCTACCATGTTTTATCGTGTATACTGTATTTTTACTGTATCTTTTCTATATTTAGATATGTTTAGACACACAAATATCATTAACTACCAAAATTATTATTTTAAAGCAATATGCATATTACACCCCTTATCTGATTTAGTTATAATAATACTCTTATGAGACAGAAGTAAAATATACAATTTAGTGTTCACTTCCTAATTTTATATGATGGTACAATAAATTGTACTTACTGAATTTTATAAAACGTAATTTTGACAAAACAAAGTGGATTTATGTTTGTCATCTCTTAACATAAACCTGCTAATGATGGATGCAAGGTACTTTTGTGTTCACTTGTCATCGAAGAATCAACTATTGATTTTGTGTTTTTTTAAATTAAAAAACTCTTTTTACCCAGCTAACCCTTTACATAGTGGTGTTCATATGACTTCTTTATAGTAATATACCATGCAGTGTATTAAGAGTTAACCATAACAAATAATCCCAGAAACCTTGTTGAATTGGCCAGGAATCATCACGTAACACTGACCTATTTTGCAAATAATTGAAAAAGAATAGTCTTGGTTGTTTTAGAGACACAGTGTTTTTGACAAAGAGAGGAGGCAGTTCATCCAACTTTGTTGTGTTGTAGCGATTTATAAAAATAATTTGATACAAGAAAAGATAGCTGAATTAAGAGGAAATATTTTCTCTAATAAGTCTTTTATGAGAAATAATTTATGCATTTATGTCAAGAAAGAAAGATGAAAATCCACAATGAGAAAAAAGATGAAAAATATAAGGAAATAAAACAGGAAGTTCAAGGAAAGAAGTGAAAAAATTGATTTTTTTTTTTTTTGAAACAGGGTCTCCCTCTTTCACCCAGGCTAGAGTGCAGTGGCGCAATCACCACTTACTGTAGCCTTGACCTCCCTGGCTCAAGCAATTCTCCCACTTTAGCCTCCGGAATAGCTGGGATTACAGGCACAAGCCACCATGCCTGGTTAATTGTTTTGTATTTTTTATAGAAACAGGTTTTGCCAGGTTGCCCAGGTTGGTCTTAAACTCTTGAGCTCAAGTGATCCTCCTGCCTTGGCCTTCCAAAGTGCTGGGATTACAGGCATGAGCCACTGTGCCTGGCTACAAAAGTTTTACATAAAATGATGAGTCTATATTTAATAGGGAATCAAGAAGTGAAGAAATGGTCTTAAGCAGATTGACATTTGTAGTGGACACTCTATAGAATGAACTCCAATGAATCACTATATAATCCTCTCCCTTCGAGTGTCGTGGGAACTGAAATTAGATTCTAGCTAATAGAAGGTGACAATGGTGATGGGAATGCCAGTTCCAGGGTTAGGTTATGTCAAATTTTGTAACTAGAAGACTTCATTTTAGAAGACTGGAGAAAGCTATTCTCTTGTTAGCCTTTAAGGAGCAAGCTGTCATATTTTGAGAGCTGTCATGTTTGGTGAGACTCACCCATGACAGGAAACTATTGGTGGCTTCTGGGGAATGAGGGTGCTTCCTGAAGAAGTCAACAAGAGGCCAGGTCCTGAGTTGTACAACAAGGAAGTGAATTTTGCCAGTAGTCTAAATGAACTTGAAGGCATATTTGTCTCAGTTAAACCTGTCGGTGAAAATGTAGCTTCTCTGACTCCTCTATTTCAATCTTGTGAGACCCTCTACAGCAGACCTAGCAAAGCCATGCCTAGACTCCTTACCCGCAGAAACTGAGATAATAATTGAATAACTGTGTGTTCCTAAATCATTAGGTTTATGATAATTACACAGCAATTGAAAAATAACATGGTATTTTTGTGTAGATGGTTAGTTTGTGGGAACATTTATGTGAACATTTGTCCACATAACCGATTTTCCTCTGTGCACATTTACTGTTCACGTTAGAAAGTTCAAAATATTTTCTTCTTTCTGACTATTTAGAAGGCAGCAACCTCCCTGGTGAGTAAACCTTAAGTACAGCAACAGGACAGTAAACATATTTGAAGTATATGCACAGCTTGCTATTGTACTCATTTCATTTTTAGTGTAGTATAGCAAGTTTAACTGCCTGATGCCAATTAGCCATAATGAGAATTATGGAACTAAACCACAGTGTACTACACTGAAAATTGAATCACTAGGGTTCTTACTGACTTCAGGCATTTTGTTGAAGGACGTATAACTTATATTAAAGACTTCTCTTTTTTCCTATCTAAGAAACATTGGTTACCATTATTTGAAACTATATTAAAACTCTGATTAACATACACAAAATTTAATCAATAAAATAAATTACTTACCAAAGAAAAGACAGAAAAAGTATGTGCATATGCCATATACAACATAATATTTTCAGGTACTTATACATTGGGAATGACTAAATCTAACTAATTAGCTTTACCTAACATAATCATCACTTTTTTGAGGTGAGAACACTTTTTATCCACTCTCAGTATTTTCAAGAATATATTAGTTTAATATACAGTTAATACATTATTAACTATACATTCAAGAAATCTATTGTATAGCATATTGACTACAGTTAATAAAGTTAGTGTTCACGTCTCTTCAAAGAAAAGCTAAAGTTCATTTATATTATGATGTCTGTATTTAGTTTAATATAAAATACACAAAACATTCTAAATATATTTTCCTATGTTTGTTCATAATTATTATATTGGTAATCAATTCAAATTTTAAAACATTCAAAGTACAGTATAAATCCCTTAAATAGCTTTAACAGGGTATTAATATATAATTCTATTCATTTAAAATAATATCATATAAAATTTTATCACAGATGCTAATTGTGACATTGAACTCAGGAATTTCAGAAACATGAATGTGTTCTCTGATGTATTGTTTTAAATAATAAGAGTTTGGTATGAACTAAAATATTATTTAGAAAAATTAAATCTAAAAAAACAAAACACACACATACACCACAGATACACAGCTACTTTCATAGAAAATTCACAATTACAAATTGAAACCTCAGAAGCATCTTCTCAATGCCACAGGATGTGAACTAAATCATTGCCTCTGACTTTTCAGATGAAAAATTCAAAACTTCTCATCCTCATTGTTTTCATTCAACAAACATTTACATAGCACTAAACATTGTGGCAGAGTGATTCCAAGCACCTCAACAAATTGAATCATTAATCCTTATAATAACCTTATATAATTAGTCAAGAATTATTTTTATAATCCAGTTCTTTGTTCATTTTAAAACATCCACCCATTTTGCTTAATGATTGTAGTACCGAGTGAACCTGGCTTGAGGAACCTACTCTCTTTAGCTTTTCCTGATTGGAGAGTTCTATGTACTTACTTTACTGGCAGAATGGAAGGATGTGGTGTTCTGCATAAGTGAAATCCAAAATCTCACTCTTTACAAAGTTAGTTTTCTAGAAATAACTAGTGGATTGTGGCTCTAAAATGCCCATATTTGTAATGGAAATCATGTGATCAAAGTTATGTTTAGAGATATGACAGCACATGTCATTCTCCCACTTCCCAGTCTGTGACACTGCTCCTAACCTTCGTTACTATTGCAAAAATTTAGTAATCTAGTTTTGAACATGAACTTTATTTTCTCAAAATATATTAGTATCTGACTAGGATTTCCTTTGAAGAATAACCAAGTTCAGGCAAGACCTATTGTTCCACCACAGAAATCAATGCTTGTTTCACTACAATGTCAGGACACGGAGTCTAAACCTTCGTGTAACTAAGTCATGTTTAAGAGTACAATTTCTTCAAAATATTCAGTTTGCTACAATTGATTTTTAGCAACTTTATGTATCAGTTCCTGTTGAAAATCTGAATACAGCTTATTTGATTCTATATCATACCTTGGACACTTTCAATAATCATCTATATTTAAACACCCTTAAGTTTATTACACCTTAAAGTCTCACATCTGCACACTTCTGTGTTACATCTATCTTTATATATTTCTTCATTCATTCCAAAACATTTCATACTGATCTTCAGAGTTCCTATTCCATAGTTACATTCTTGTATATTCTTGACTTCATATTACGGGATTCTCCCACCTCCTACATGTTATAAGTAAAACTTAGCATTCTGCTGTTGTACTATTAGGTTTTAAGATCTACTTTATGATTATTATCCTGAATACACATGAGGTTTCTGTATTAGACATATTAATTATTGATTTTTACATAACACTTGTGCCATATCCTTTTGCCTTCAGTTCTTATTACTTGGACAAGGTTTTGATAACCATGACATCCTACACATGTCAGAGTCTGTACCACTGATGAGGAACATGAAAATATGAAATCTATTTGCTTAGATGAGTGCTGATTCCCTTTCCCCTGAAGAAAGGGAGAAAAAATCTTTTCTCCAAAAGAATAATCATGAGTTCTTACTCTAATTTAGAGTGTAAATAATTATATCCATGGGAAAGTTAAAGCACAGGACTCAGACACCTCCTTAAAATTTAAAATATATCTCTGAAGAGGTAAATTTACATGGAGTTATCTCTGTTTAATCAGTCATAAATTATATTCCAAGGCTCATTCTTCTAATTCTGATTTCAAGTTTCAGTAAATATTATTCAGAAAGCACTAGTAATGCAATGCAGAAACACAAACACACATATGCACACCCACTGGCACACACATGGCCACTTCACAATTCCACAGTTACTTTATATTGAGGCTTGGAATTTGCAATTTTTATTAGGTCACCATGCCCTGATTTCCTACTATAATTTCTATATCATCATTAAACCATCTAAAGATAAACAATTTCTTCCTTGGAGAAAGAGGAATCTCTTTCTTCATAGCTATTTCACGTCATTCAAAATAGTTACCTATATCCTTACTCTTTCTACTTCTATTAAAATTTGAAACTATATGTAACAAAACTCCCCACACGTCTTGGAATAATCTTGAATTATCTCAATATATATAAGTATTATCGATAAAACAACTAAGCTTATACTTTTATAAAATTGTTATGTATATGATCCTTCTCTGCACTTCAGTTCAATTCAGGCACCTATGGATATAGATACTTGTAAGACCTGGTCATCCACTATACTTTTGCTACCTCTAAAATAATTAATTGTGCCTTCAAGTATGTATCTCTTTTATTTGTTATTACTTAATTTATCCCATTTGTATGTCTGTGTTACTAATCTCTGTGTCCCTTGCCTCCATAATCTTTTCTTACAGGTCACATAATAATAAGTATGACCTGTCAACTTTCTAGATAATAAAATTCTCTCATTTATTCCTTAAATATCCCCATATCTTTTTCCAAAACCTCAATTCAATTTCCATGGTAGATCCTTATTTTTTTCTCAAATTGCTCATGATGAAGTAGAATATTTATTAAGTGAGAAGTATTTATATCAGTGCCATTGAAAAATCTATAATAACAAGCTTCCAAAGTCAGTTCTCATTCATTCTAATAAGGATTTATTTCAAATTAATAATTTCCTTAGAATCCTGCTTTAATATTTACACCATCATATTTTACAAACACTCTTGCTTCCTATAGATATGGAAAAGAATGTAGTATAATTCCTTGTATTTCTATCCTATTAGAGGAGGCTGGTGTTTCTTTGCTTCTTCAGGCATACTGCTAGACTAAATAGCTGAACTTCTTTGTAGTTGCATGTGGCCTTGTTGACCAATTTGTGGTCAACAAAATTTGGGAAGAAGAGATATATGTTACACTCAAGTATGGTTCCTAAAATAAATACCTTACAATATTATATTTTTCTATTCTCTCATCTCCCACATGGCTGTAGAGAATCCACCAAAAGATACCAAGTTTCTAGAAAATAGCAGAGAAACAAAAGAAGGGGTGCTGGGCTTTTGAAATAACACATTTGGCTTTGTTGTCGGTGCATATTGCTGCGTAATAAAATATTGATTTTAAATAGTGGCCCCCAAAGTCAACAGTTTATTTTATCTCATATTTCTGAGTTGACTTGGCAATGCTTTTGCTCTATGTGGTGTTAGCTAAAGGGATGGAATGGCTAAACTCTCCAAAATGTCCTAAGTTCCAGGGCTGGCATTTGAAACCAGACACCAACTAGGAACTCAGCTGGGCCTATAGAGCAAAGGCCTCAGTTTTCCTCTACATGGGTCTTTACATGTAGGAGCTTGGACTTCTTCATGGCATCGGTGTCTGGATTCTCAAAACAAGCACTTGATGGCAGGCACAGAAGCTGCAGCACTCTTAAGGTCCTGTCTCACATTGTAAACATTACTCCTGCTCATTTTATTGGTCAAAACAAGTCATTGGGCAAGGCCAGTTTCCAAAGGAGGGAAAATAGACTCCATATTTCAGTGGGAATGTGGCAAAGAAGTTCTATTCATCTTTATTTCAACCCAGTCCACTCTCGGCTTAAAATTTATTTATAATCTTCACACATGTAAAATACATTCATTCTTTTCCAAACTCTAGTAGTCTGTTCTCATTACAATATGAGAGTTCAGTCTAAATTTTAGTCTATATTCTTGTCACTTAAATATAACTAGTAATGGAGGAGGCTCTGCAAGGTTGTTCCATGTGTATGCACATGAATTAAAGTAATACATTATTTGCATCCCTAGCAGCAAATTTACTAGCAGATAGTTTTTATTATTAAAATAAATACAGAATTTGGAATTTTTTTACTTACTTCTTTGTTGGCAGACATTCAACAGATATTTCATCCTCTGCCTGTTGATATTAATTAATGCTGCAGAGAGAAATAAATGCAGATAAAAGTGAGAGACTGTATGTATATATATTTGTGTTTGTCTCTGTGTGTGTGTGCCTGGTATGGAGCAGCTGGATGAATTTTTTAAACAAAATTACAAAGAAAGGTATGACCATCAGAGTAAATTTTGAGTATAGAACTGAAGGAAGTGAGATAGCAAACCATTCAGAAATTGGAAAGTGACAGAAGTCAGAAAATTTTTAAAGCTTTTCAATAATCTAGGTGGTTTAGAAACATTGGTGGTTTAGACCAGAGGATAAACTTGGCAGAGTAAGAAGTGATGAAACTCTGAACATTTTTGAAAATACTGTCCACAAGATTTTCTGATAGATAGCATGGGACAAGGGAGAGAAAGAGGTCAATGAAGAATGACACCAGTAATTTTTCCATGATGAACTGGAAGAATGGGTTGTCATTAACTGACCTGAGAGAAAATCTGCAGGGTAAACAAGTTTTGGTTAAAAGAATAAAATACAAGTTTTTTATATGTTAAGTTCCCAATTCTTATTAGATTTCTAATAGAAATTGACAACAATAGTAGGCATTTGGACATTTGATACTGGAATTCTGGTCAAATATGGGTGACCACTCAAATAAAATGAGGATTAAGACTGGACCATTGGCTAAAGCAATGTCAACGTTACCCACATTCTTGAGAGAGCCACTGTAGTGGAGTGGTGGAGATAAAAATCTGGCTCAAGTTCATTCATTCGAAATTAAAAGATAAAAATTTGAAATGCTATGTTTTGAGCACTCTTCTGTCTGCAGCATCAAGAGAGAAATTTGAAGTTTCTGCTGATGCCCTGAAGCAGATTTGTAAAATTTTAATAGCATACCATCACAAAGGGAGATTTCCCATTGTCTTATTCATTATAGAACATTTAGATATGATCATCTAGAGGTCTTATCCACATGTGGAGAAACTAAACAAGTTCAAAAATAAGTTAGAATTATATCCTGATACAGGAAATGGTAATACATTATGAAATATTCAATCAAAAGACTTGTTCAGAGTAATTCTGATATTTTAAGAAGAATTATCTGAAAATAAAGCTGCCTGATTGAAGGTTAAAAGGCCAAATCCATTATAGGACTTTTCTTTTTAAAACTCTCATTAGCCAAGAATAGTTTACAAATCTGGACTTAGAAATACAAAGTTTTGAATTAAAATGTTAAGAAAAGAAAAAGTCATTTCTTTTCTTCATTTCCTTTGACAGCAATAGAATTATATTTCTACTAATTAGTCCATTGCATGAGTAGACACACTAGATTCAAGTTAAGTGCTTCTTAAGTTGGGATAGATGATTCAACATTTTTTTGAATTGTTAGAGTTTAGATCTAGAGGTTATTTTATTATTATTATTACTTTAATTAATTTTGTTTTTGAGATGGAGTTTTGCTCTTGTTGCCTAGACTGGAGTGCAATGGCACGATCTCGGGTCAATGCAACCTTTCCCTTTCAAGTGCAAGTTATTCTCCTGCCTCAGCCTCCTGAGTAGCTGGGAGTATAGGTGCTGGCCATCACACCCAGATAATTTTTTGTATTTTTATTAGTGATGGGGTTTCACCATGTTGGCCAGGCTGGTCTTGACCTCTTGACCTCAAGTGATCTCTCCTCGGCCTCCCAAAGTGCTGGGATTACAAGCATGAGCCACCCTGCCTGGTCTCAGAGGTTATTTTCACGGTGGTCTTTTAATCTGGTGAATTCATGCTCTGATATTCAGCGGTTTTCATATAGTAAGGATTGTAAATGATCAGGGATTGAAAATGATTGAAAACACTGTTTTGTCCCTTAAGATATATTGGATATGAAAATATTTTTAAGTAAAAAGTAGAGACACAATATAGTACATGAATTTATACAACCTTTTAAAATTTTCGAGGTGGGTACTGGGAGCTCGACATCATGCTGCCTTCCAAGGCTTCTCAAAGTTTCCAAGTCCAGAGTTCATTAAGTGATCCTCCTACTACAATATTATCTGCCTGAAAATATTCATTGATCATCTTTTCCTGCCCATACACATCAAAATTGCACTGCAGCTGATTTCAATTAATTGCTAGAAGTTTGCTGACAGTTATTATTATTGTTATTATTTTGTCCTGTGGCGATGGCAGGGTCTCATTATGTTGCCCAGGCTGGTCTTGAACTCCTGGTCTCAAGTGATACTCTTGCCTTGGCTTTCCAAACTGCTGGTATTACAGGTGTGAGCCACTGCATTCGGCCAATGTTTTAATAAGTGTTAATTTAGAGTAAATCATTATGTTTCAAGTTAAGTCATATTTTACAAAGATCAATTTTATGATAAAATTAGTTTTATTTTGTCTCAAGGAAGATCAATATCTATATATATTTTATCAAGTAGGCAAATATCTCAAAGAGAAAATTTGTATAGCTTTATTGACATGAAATATTTAATATCTCTACCATATTTGAATCTCAGTAACAGAAAGATAGTTTTCTAGTATTTCCTTTTGAATTGCTATAGATTTCAGTTAATATCATAATACTGAACAGTCTTAAACTTGCTAATCCCTTTATTATAAGAAAATAAACAGGACAAGCAATTGAAAATAGGTAGTGAATAAATACTAAGCCTAATCATTCTATGGGAATTTGAATGTTGAAATGTATTACTATTTCCTTCTAAATGAATTACTAATAGATTTTTGACTGATAGAAACTTTGGCTGAAGAAAAATGGAAGAATTTCAGCCTGTGGGAAGGAAAAAAGGCATTGGTGAGAAAGATAAATAATTTTCCATATTATATGTCTATTTTCTTTAGCAGTTATGTCTGGAATGTACTACTGAATGCTTGCCTTGGTTCTTTACATGGTTTTGCTCAATAAATGTTTGAAGTCATTTATTCATCTAATTTTTCTTTAAATATTCATTTTCTGATTGCTGGTGTGATGGACGGTGTGGGATACAACCATAAAGGAAACACTGTTTTGCCCCTTAAGATATATTGGGAATGAAAATATTTTCAAGTAAAAGGTAGATTCACAATGCAGTACATTAAGTAATAGAATAAGAATATTCATAAAGTTTGAGTATGTAATTCAGATTATGGGTGAGGAGTCATGCGGAGATACACTAAGAAAAGTCTTCCCATGTAAAGATATAACTTGGCTGAGACCTCAAGAGCAAGAAACTAGAAGACCAAGACAAGTGCATGTTCAAATGCTGAGGACTGAGATAGAGTATGGCCCACTAAGGGAACAGAGTATAACTGAATTTTACTGTAGCCTATCATTTGAAAGAACCTAATAGTAAATATTAAGGTTGGAATAGTAAGCAGGATGAAGATAATTAAAGGTATCCTTGTTAAACCAGGTATAAAAACATTTTTTTCAGACAGAGTCCAGCTCTGCTGCTCAGGGTGGAGTGCAATAGCGCAATCACAACTCACTGTAGCCTCGACCCTCAGGTTTAAGCAATTCTCGCACCTCAGCCTCCCAAGTAGTTGGGAGCACAGGCACAAGCCATCATGTCTAGATACTTTGTTTTACTTTTTGAGAAGACGGAAACTGATTATTTTGCTCAGGTTGGCCTCAAGCTTCTGGGTTCAAGCAATCCTCCTGCTTCAGCCTCCCAAAGTGCTGGGATTACAGACATGAGCTACCACACTTGGCCAAAAGCTTTTATCTTTATTCCAAAAGCAATACAGCAGAAATATTTTAAGCAGAAGTGTCATGTTAAGTGTAATTATTCTGGATGGCTACATGGTGACATTTCCATAGAAATGATTAAATGAAAAAGCACAATTTGTTGTCTAGCCTGTGTTGAATAATCTCACCTCACTGGCTTAATCAATATGACATAGTATTTGATTTGAGTGATAAATAGTGTGTACATCTATCTATCTATCTATTATCTATCTATCTATCTATCTATCATCTATCTATCTATCTACCATATTGGGTGTCTAAAATAATACCGTTAATACTGTACACTGCTCATCTTGGATATTTTTTAAAAAGCCAAGAAAGAGTTAAAGATTGCTTAGCACAGGAATTGCAGGTTTATTGCTTCCAAGTCAAAATTAAACTAAGGGATTCTCAGTTTACTTGTCCTTGCAGGGAAAGGAAAGGGAGGGAGTGAGGGATTGAACAAAAGAAATATTCACATGGATCACTCTTATTTTATAATTAATTAATTATTTTAAATATTATTATACTTTAAGTTATAGGGTACATGTGCAGAACGTGCTGGTTTGTTGCATGTGCCATGGTGGTTTGCTGCCTCCATCCCCCTATCATCTACATTAGGTATTTCTCCTAATGTTAGCCCTCCCCAATCCTCCCATCCCCTGCTATCCCTCCCCTAACCCCCCCACCACCACCCCAAAAGGCTCCGGTGTTTGATGCTCCCCTCCCTGTATCCATGTGTTTTCATAGTTCAACACTCACTTATGAGTTAGAACATGCCGTGTTTGGTCTTATTTTTAAGAGGTAGATCTGTACCACAGTTTAATGAAAAAGAACTATCAAGCTTGGGAGAAACAACAAAATCTCTGTTCATACTTTATTCTATTCTGTGTTGAGATATAGATGGACCCTCTATAAAAGAAATTTTTTAAACCCTCATCTTAACCTCCTATGTGTTTAGACTTGGGGAGACTGGTAGGACAAAAAAGCAAACGAGGAAGAAATGGAAACTCTTTTAGCATCCAGTTATATTTCGGAAGGTACAGTTGAAAAGAGACTAGTGTGCAACAATACCTTTCAGTAAATTACAAAGTACCGTCACTAATAGCAAGGGATGCCTAGATGATCAGCCCCTGAAATGACCTCCAGATGCCTTCTATTTTGCGACCTTATTACATGTTAGAAAGGATCACATTTCAAGATACATTAATTTGTTTACGCTGTCATGTTTCTTAAAATATATGGAATGGCATATTATATGTCTGTCTATTATAGATGAACGTATGGCAAAATGATAAAATATAAATTTAAATGAAAAGAATAATTTTCTTCAAGTTCAATGGTGGAAGAATAATGGAAGAACCAATTATTAAGTACATTCCTAGAAGATGCCTGGAAGACTGCTACCAAGGGATCTTGGAAGTGGAAGGCAGATAAATGTACAGGGATTAGGTCTGAGTACTTTAGTGCAAAAAGCATGATCTCTTCAAAGCTCAATAACCTTATCTTCTCTAAGATGGTTATTTTTAATCTACTTAATTGAGGGGGATAAGACTTCTTTGGAGGGTGCTTCTGTTAATTAAATGAAATGAAGTATGTAAAATAAAAAAAAGAAGAATTAATGAAGAATTATCTTAAAGAATAATTTTTGGGCCAGGCACGGTGGCTTGCACCTAATCCCAGCTACTCCACAGGTTTAGGTGTGGGGGATCACTTGAGGCCTGGAGTTTGAGATCAGCCTGAGCAATACAGCAAGTCCCTGTCCCTAAAACAAAACTTTTTTCATTAAAAAAAAAATGAAAAAAAATAAAAAATAAGAGTAATATTTAAACTTAGAGATAAAATTTATCATACACATAGGAAAAACAGTTTTTGCATTCAATTGCTAAAAATGCAGCTCAAAATAGGCTTTGATTATTTTGGTAGTCAAAATGAAAATGATAAATAGACTTTTTAGATGCTTCTTGTTAGTAAAGAGGTATTGCATTGGCTCTCAAGAAAATAAATTCTTGCCATGTAGCTATAACAACACATGCTATTCTCTGATATCTCTTATCTTAAAAAAAAAAAGAGAGAGAAAAGAAAAAGATAATCAAGAGAATTATCTTCTGAATTATTTTCATTTCGGTGCAAATTTTCTTGAGTTGCCTAAGAACAATGTTTTCTCAGGTCCCTTTCACTCCCTCCAATTGGGTTTCCATCCCTATCATTTTTGTCGAGTTAATTTTGCCACAGTCATAGCCTTAACATTAAGATGCCCTTTGTTTTTAGGTTTTGACAACATCAAAATCTTCCTCACTTTTATTTAATTTTATTTCAAATTTCTGAAAAAAATGGAAGTTAATTATAGTAGTCATGTGATAAATAAAACCAGCTTCAGTATTTTATAGCAATTTTAAGGAAAAAAGAAAGGGAAGGTAAAAATACATAGTTTAGTAATATTAAAAAGGTGAAAATTTACATCTTTCAGGAACATAAACTATTTTCTGGGTAGTAGAAACAAACATAGTTGATTCTGTAGAATTTTTTCAAATGATAATTCTTTTTAAAAATAGAATCATGTGTTGCTTAATGATGTGACTAGGTTCTGAGAAATGTGTTGTGTGAACATCATAGCATGCATTTACACAGACTAGATGGTATAGCCTACTACTCACCTAGACTATATGATACAGCCTATTGTTTCTAGGCTACAAGCCTGTACAGCATGTTACTGTACTAAATACAGTAGGCAACTGTGACACGATAAGTATTTGTATATCTAAACATATCAAAACATAGACATTTTACAGTAGAAATAAGGTATAGTGGATTAAAAAATAGTATACCTATAAAGGACACTTATAATGAATGGAGCTTGCAGTACTGGAAGTTGCTGTAGGAGTCAGTGGGTGAGTGGTGAGTGAATGTGAAGGTCAAGAACATTATTGTACACTCCTATGGACTTTGTAAACACTGCACAGTTAGACTGTAGTAAATGTGTTTTAAAATGTTTATTTAGTAATAAGTTAAACTTAGTTTCTAAACTTTTTTACTTTATAAACTTTTAACATCTAAAATTTTTGGCTCTTTTGTAATAACATTTAGCTTAAAACACACATTGTACAGCAGTAGAAAATTTTTATTTCTTTATATTTTTACTCTATAAGCATTTTTTTCTTTTCTTCTTTTTTGTTTCTTTTTGAGATGGAGTTTTGCTCTTGTCGTCCACACTGGAGTGCAATGGCACGATCTTTGCTCACTGCAACCTCTACCTGCTGAGTTTAAGGGATTCTCCTGCCTCAGCCTCCCGAGTACCTAGGATTATAGGCATGCACCACCATGCTCAGCTAATTTTTGTATTTTTGTATTTTTAGTAGAGATGAGGTTTCACCATATGGGCCAGGCTGGTCTGGAACCTCTGACCTCAGGTGATCCACACCCTCCTTGCCCTCCCAAAGTTCTAGGATTACAGGCATGAGCCACTGCTCCTGGCCTATAAGCTCTCTATTTTTAATTTTTTAAATCAACTTTTTTGTTAGTAACTAAGACATAAACACACACATTAACCTAGGCCTGTATAAGGTCATGATCACCAATATCACTGCCTTTCACCTCCACATTTTGTTCTACTGAAAGCTCTTTAGGGTCAATAACATGCATGGTACTGTCATCTCCTATGATAAAAATGTCTTATTCTGGAATACCTCCTGAAGGACCTGCATGAGGCTGTTTTACAGTTAACCTTTTTTTAATAAGTAGAAAGAATACACTGTAAATTAATTATAAAAATTTTAGTATGGTAAATACACAAACCAGTAGAATAGCTGTTATCCTTGCCAAGTATTATGTAGTACATATAATTGTATATGCTGTACTTTCATTTGAGTCGCAATTTAGTGGGTCCATTGACACCAGTATCACCACGTACACTTGAGTAACATATTTCACTATGATGTTACAATGGCTATATCATCACTAGGTGATATAAATTTTTCAGCTCCATTATAATCTAAGGACCATCAGTCTATATATGCTCTATCATCAACTGAAATGTCATTATATTATGCATGACTACCAATAACCTCCTTGGCATTTACCCAAGTAAATTGAAAACTTACAAATACAAAAACCTACACTTGGATGATTACAGCATCCTTATTAACAACTGCTCAAACTTGGAAATAATCAATATGCCCTTTAGTAGGTGAATAGAGGAATACATTGTGGTACATCCAGACAATGGAATATTATCCAGTACTAACCACAAATGAGCCATCATGGTTTCTCTCTTATTCTTGCTTGTTTAAAATCAGTTATTCACAGAGAAACCAATGAGTTCTATTAAAATTGGAAATCAGATCTTGTTTAGTCCCTTGCTGAAAATTCCACATTGGTTTCCCACCCCATTCAGAATAACTTCCCAACACTTGACCAAGATCTATAATGTCAAACCTGACCCTCTCTTAGCTGATCTCTGAGATTTGATCTTCTTCCACTCTTCCTTTCTCCCACTAAGAGCCTCACATTCTAGTCTTCCTACTTGTCGTGACTTATGCCAAACTCCTTTACATTTTAGTGACTTTGCAGTAACAACGTCATTTGCCAGTAATGATTTTTCTGTAACCTTTGTATGTCTGCCTCCTTCATGACACTTAGGTCTCAGTTTAAGTATAATCTACTTAGAGATGTCATCTTTAATACCCACTATAAAGCATGGCCCAGTTGTTATCTCTTCTCACTGTAAACATCTACATATTTTCCTCTTACATATTATTTGTTCATATATTTCTTTCCTTCTGTATAAACTTAATTTTAAAGAGCAGGAACTATCTAATTTACCGATGTATTTGAGATGTAAAACAAAGTGCCAAGTCTGCAGGAAACAATAAATATTTGGCAAATTGATGAAAGTGGATGTGCACAAACCATTCTTTATAGGGAAACATAATAGAGCACTGTGTTGTAATGGACAGTGTTTTCATCAAAACTCCCTCAGGAAAGAAAGTTTTCAAAAGGAATTTGCAGTTGCTATTTTGTCTTATTGTGTTTGTTTGCTTTTAAGACAGCAATCCTCAATGGAAGTGGAGGAATAAATACCAAAATACTCCAGAAAGACTCAAGATAATATGATTTATGTTATTGGTTACTATTAGCCTGGACTGATGTAAAATATAAGACCTAAAATATATAATCAATCTTTTAAAAATTTTGTAATCTATAAACATGACAAATAGATAAAAGGTACTTCAGCAAAAGTACATACTCAAATGCAGTGTGTGCTCAAATTTGCATACAATTTCAGGAGGTTCATATTCTATGTAACATACATTTATGATCTTCTTTCACTGAATGATAAAATCTAACAGAAATAATTAATAAATGTGGAGTGAATTTTATTTTAGGTAATCCCTATTATTTTAGGTAATCCCTGGTAAAGGTCACAAGCTCTCAAAGTAAAATGTAAAAAAGTTTTTAAGCATTCACCTTGGGGTTGTATTATCATTAGGAGTTGTAGGTGATCTGTGACATTATTGATTAAACATACACCATACAAGTGAAGCCCAAAATTTCTTTAGAAAATAGTAAATGCTTTTACTATAAATACTGCATTAAACTTTGGGGACTAATGGGTACTATAAAAATGAATTTAAAATAGTTGGTTTCTTAAGAATTGTATAATCTTAATCTATGTCAAAAGAGACATAGAAACATATAACTCTAATTATTAAACATATATAATAACTGATTTATACACGGGATATTTTAGTACCATGGTAAATATATTGGCTCAACTAGAATGATTGCAGAGAGTGATATTTTCTCTAAGATAATTATTTAATGAACTTAATTTAAAAAAATGTAACGGAGAATGATGTACAGAGAGTATAGAATAATGAATATAAAATTCTTGTAAACATGCTTATCATATACATATCAACATTTGAAAATGAATTTTAGAATCAAGACCACAATATATGGACTGGAAGATAGGTCACTCAAATAGTTTAAGTAGAGATGATATAGCAGTTGTAGTTGTATTTTTAATAGATCATTCTGACTGCATTTTGGAGAATGAATTCAAAGTATCCGTGGGACTAAGAGTATAATACAGAGGTAAATAAAATTATCCTTGTTGAAACTGTTAAGGCCCGAATTAGGTAAATCGTAGTTGAGATATATGATGTATTAGTTTTCTAGGGTTGCCATAACAAAGCACCACAGATTGGGTAGCTTAAACAACAGAAATTAATTATCTCACAATTCTGGAGGCCAGAAATCCAGTATCATGGTGTTGACTGGAGTGGTTTAATTCTGTGGTCTCTCTTCTTGGCTTGAAGATAGCCACCTTGTTCCCATGTCTTTACATGGTGCTTACTTCTGCATGTATGTATCCTAAATCCCTTCTTTTCATATGGACACTAGTCATAGTAGAATCGGGCTCATCCCAAGGACCCAATTTAACCTACTTACTTCTTTAAAAACCATGTCTCCAAATAGGGTAGCATTCCAAGAAAATGGGGAGGGAGGTCACCATAGGAACTTTGGAGGGACACAACTAAGTTCCTAATATATGAAAAAGAATTAATTGAATAAATATTTAAAGGAATTAAGGGAAGATGGAGTAATGGTTTGAATCTGGACATCTTAAAAATGTCAGTATTCCAATGACATTTCTCTCTTTTGATTGGTAGATAGATAGATAGATAGATGACAGATAGATAGATAGATAGATAATAGATAGACAGATGTATAACATATAATATTTCTACCAATCTTAAACTGTTGAGAAATACAACATCAGGGTTTTGGTTTTTGTGTGTGTGTGTGTGCTAAAAGCAAATGATGCTTCCTATGAAGCAGGAGAGCAAATGTCAAAACAGAACAAAACCAAGAATCAGGAAGGATGACCAAGGTAGTAGTTCTCAACTTTGATGCACATTGGAATCACATGAAGAGTCTCTAAAAATATATTTATGCCAGGGCTCTACCTCAGCCCAATTAAATACCAAC
Source organism: Cacajao melanocephalus (assembly GCA_963573385.1). NCBI lineage: Eukaryota > Metazoa > Chordata > Mammalia > Primates > Pitheciidae > Cacajao > Cacajao melanocephalus. The sequence goes on from CAUYLG010032841.1 coordinate 52,168, forward strand.
CTATTGGGTGAAAACTGAGCCACAGCAGTTTTCAAAATCTCCCCAGGTGATCCCATGATGTAGTGAAGATTAAGAATCACTGGACTGGAGGAACAACGTAAAGAGAAGAGGAAGTAGAGTGACGAAGCAACTGGAATAAAATTGGAGCTTGTAAGGCCTTATCAGATCTGAGCATGCAACTAGGAATAACACAGACTGAGCAAGTTCAATGTAAGGAGTCGGATTACAGAAAACAGCTTATGCAACAGAGGGCCTAGTCAGGAAGAACTTCAAAAAATATGCTATTGTTTCCATGACTATAAACACTGAGAGCCTGTAACCTTACAACAGATTATATGTTACGAGATGAATCAACCCAAGTGCTTTCATTAATGACATGTTTGTGTGCACATGTGTGCGTGTGTATAACAACATGCTAATGTTTGTGATTTTAACACTGAAGTCACTGCAGGCATCAAGATAATATTTGCTCCTGTACAATGCACTACAACAGAAAAGTCTGTGTGGAAATAAACACTGGAAAACCAGAAGTTGTAGGGGATCAGCCATCCAAAGTATGGGCACAGTTTTCAAAAGGGATGTGCATAAAATCACCCAAAAAAAGAGTCAATATCAAGCCTAACCCAGAGAGCCAGTCAGGTACATACTTCCCCAGCGATGTTATTTCTCTTCTTTGTCTGCCCTCCATTTCACCTGGAAGAGTCACAGTTAAGAGTCATCAAGTAATGGAAGAAGTGAGCGAAAAATGGGAAAGCAATTTCATGGCTTCGGCAAAGTCTGACTCCCATGTGCCACAGGCCTGGCTAAGGAAAAGAAGAGAACTTCCTGTTCACTAAAGCATAAAGGGCTAATTAAACATATTGGAACAGAGTTGTAATTACTGAATTGAGTATGTGTTTTATAATTTGTGGTGACCTTAAGAATTTTTGTTAAACTAAAAGAAGCCATAAAAGTTAGAGGATCTATTTAAGTTTCATACAAAGAAAGAGGAAGAATTATTTTTGTTTTTTATTTTGTGAGTAAAAGAGACACTCTAGGAACAAATTCTTTTTAACTATATCCCATTATAATAAGCAAGGAAAAAAAGCACAAGAAGAGATGTGGCCCAACAAAATCTCTTCTCCAAAACACTTGCTGATCAGAGCTGGATGCTAGTGAACAGATGATAAAAATTACATAAGGTGACAAGAATCACCCTGCAGAAAATAAAACAATACTGTAACTTCCTTACTGATGGTCAATATCATTAAATGCATTAGAATAGTCCCAAATGAGAACCATTGTTATGAAGCCTTCATAGAATAACTCAATATGAAGGAAGCTGCATTCTGGAAGATAACCTGGGCTCAGAAAAAAAAAAAATCCTGTTTTATTTTACTTTGGTATCTGGTTAAGGTGGGAGACTCTGGCTGAAGTCAAAAGGTGATGCCATTTTAATATTGTGTATGGACCACAGTAGCTGGCCACATGCGAACTAATGTAGCTCTTATCTTAAAATCAAACTAGAAAACAACAATGAAGGCCCTAAGTCCTGGCCCAGAGAAAGCTCAAAAGACTATTGAACAAGCTTCTGTGAATGATATGATTAATTTTTAATGTCAGCATTACATGGCAAAAATAACAGTATCAGTAGTGTTGGCTCTATCAGCTCCCATCTTCCTCACTTTGGAAGGAGATGTTAACCTCTTTGGACTGAATAACCCTGAATTTCCACAGTCATGGAGATAAAAAAGCTTCATCAAAATGATAAAAGTTTAAAAGAGAAAAAGTAAAAAATGTAGATTTTCTAACAAGTTTTGCAAATGCAGACTACAGCTATTAGTTGAGTTAAAAAGGAAACAAAATGCAAATGTGATTATTTCACAAGATAATAAAGCCTACCGCAATAGCCAGATAGAGAAGCTATGTTGATGTTGGTAATACCTCTTTAAGTGCCTATTACATTTTTCCTAGTATATTTTCCTACATTTGCTCTTCTAAAACTCTGTGTGTATATATATATATATATATATATATATATATATATATATATATGTACACACTATATACTATACTATATAACATATAGACTAGATACTGTATATATTGTATAGTTTATATATTTATTTTCTTTATCCAGTCTAACCTTGATGGGCATTAGTGCTACAATAAACATATGTCTGCATGTGTCTTTATAGTAGGATGATTTATAATCCTTTGGGTACATACTCAGTAATGGGATTGCTGGGTCAAATGGTATTTCTAGTTCTAAATCCTACAGGGATCACCACACTGTCTTCCACAATGGTTGAACTAATTTACACTCCCACCAACAGTGTAAAAGCGTTCCTATTTTTTCACAGCCTCACCAGCATCTGTTGTTTCCTGACTTTTTAATGATTGCTATTCTAACTGGTGTGAGATGGTATCTCATTATGATTTTGATTTGCATTTCTCCAATGACCAGTGATGATGAGCTTTTTTTCATGTTTGTGGACTACATAAATGTCTTCTTTTGAAAAGTGTTTTTTCATGTTCTTTGCCCTCTTTTTGATGACGTTGTTTTGTTTGTTTTTCTTATAAATGTATTTAAGTTCCTTGTAGATTCTGGATATGGTCTAATTCCATTACATTTCTGTTTCTCTGTTTAGAAGTACACATTGATCTGAATGTCTATTAGAGTGTTAGCCTAATGATTCAGCATTAAAAATTATACACTTTATGGAACCGAGTCCTTCTGAAAAGAGTTTGGTTATTCTCTATTATTATGTTCACAATACTCAGAGTTCCCCAACTTCCTTTGATCCCCCTTTTTTCCTCTAAATTCTACTTATTCTGTTCATACATTTCCTTTAGACCTGTGGTTCTGTGACTCCCACAAGTTTGTGTAATAACAGGGAGGCGCAGGAGCACATTAGGAAACAGAATAAACTGGGAAAAACCGCAATATGCTTCATCAGAAAAGGGATCTGAATTTATATTGCTGAGTCTAAACTAGAAAAAAAAATATTTTTTTTTTTGCTTAAAAATATCATCTCGGCCTTTGAGTGTTCTCTCACTTAAAGGCAGAAAATCTTTAGCTAGAACAGGGAAAGAACAATAAAAAGACCGTGCAGCTCTGGAAACAAGCATGTACATTGAACAGACAATATTTGTTTGTTTTAAAAGGCTAATAGATTTAATCTAATGACATAACCCACACATGCAAAGTGAGTGCCTTCCACAGCATGACTGATCTGTAGTTTAAGCTGTCTTAAAAACTGATGATTGCATCAAGACTGGTCCAGTCCCAACATTTAGGAATAATTAAGATAACCAAAAGAGTTATAGCATTTGCTGCAACTGTTAGCAGCAGTGAATCAGTTTGGATGTGCAGCAACCTCAATTTTTGTCTCCTCAGAAGAAATAATTCAACCAAGGGGCATAAGGCAGATGGAGAGACTGAGGCAAGTTTTAGAGCAGGAGCGGAAGTTTATTAAAAAGGAACCAAAGGAAGAACACTTGGAAGACAGCCAAGCAGGCAACTTGAGAGATGCAAGTGCCTGGTTTGACATTTGACTTGAGGTTTTATACCTGGGCATTTCGCATGTGCAGTGGCCTGCCAGCACTTGAGAGGGGCCGCATGTGCAGTATGTTTACTGAAGTTGTACGAATGCTCACTTGAAGCATTCTTTCCTTACCAGTCGAGTGTTCCTAGAGGAACGTCATCTACCAGTTAAACTCCAGCAGAGGGAATCTAATTGAGCAGATTAACACAAGCCCCCTGCGGGTTGCAAAACTGAAAGAGCACAGGCCCCCTGGGGCTTCAGGAGCTATAAACACTCAACCCTAGACTCTGAAGTGGGGTCAGACCCCCAAAACACTCCCCACAACCTGTCCATCTGCATGCTCCCCATAGGTGTTTAGCAGCAGGGCACCATCCCTGTGGCATGCCCTGGGAGGGAGATAAGGGAACTCCTCCCATTTCAACATCTCACAACAAAGAAATTCGCTTATCACTTAAACATGTTTCTCATTTTTGCCCCACCTTAAGATAGGTCTAGAAAGTCCCCTGCAGCAGAGGCCTTATAGTACTCTTATCACATTTCAATCTTCCTCTGATCTGAGCCAAATCTGTAGGAGGTGGTTCTATACAATGTTAGATTTACCTCATAGATGGCAGGTTTTTACCTTAAACCAGAGTAGTTTATTGTTTCTCATTCTCTTCCAGGGCATTCTCCAAGCCCATAGAAGTTTAGTTTGCCCAATCCCACCTCAATTTCCAGAGCTCAGCCAGTTCTTAAACCTAGATCTTATTGATTAAGAGGGAGACTAAGATCTTTTGAGAAAAGATTGTACAATATCACTGTAAATGTAAATATATGTAAATACGTAAATACCAATGCTATCTTTGTCCAGGCTGGTCAGTTCTCCAAATAGCAAATTCATACCCCAACCCCTTTCCTTATCAGGCCCTCAACTCCTCAACTCCAGGGTCACTATGTACCCATCTTAATAATTCCAAGACCAAATGCCAGACAACTAGGGCAGCCTCTCTTCCCTAGAGCTTGTGTAATTATTCAAATTAGCCAGTCCAAAGGGAAGTCTGGAAATCTAGCTAAACCCCTGTCACTTACTCCTTCATAAGCTGTCTCCTACAATTACAACTTGCTGTTACATTGTATTCAGGTGCAACTCTGTGTGGCTTTGCCTGGTGGCCTTCTCTTTTGGTTCTGTATCAAAGAGTCCTATCTTCTTCTATCCAAGTGTCAATGTGTTGGCTTTCACCATAAAAATAATCTCTATACCTTAAAAACACTGTATACTCTAAATTAATTTCTTATTGAAAGTTGTAGCTTTCAACCAGAGTTAAAGAAAGGGGATCAAAGAAAGGGAATGCCCAGACCTTTCAAGGGCTGTGGGAGACAGGTTCTGTAACCATACTAATATTAGGGAACACTTACTCAGGATTCACATAGTTCTTTAGTCCATTCATGGGACAAATAAACTTTTTTAAATTTCAACTTATTTTAGATACAGGGGGTATATGTGCAGGTCTGTTACATAGGAATATTGTGTGAGACTGAGGTTTGGGGTACAGATCCCATCACCCATGTAGTGAGCATGTAGGTATTTGTTCAACCCACACTCTCCCTCTTTCTCCCCCAAGTAGTCTGTAGTGACTATTGTTTCCATATTTATGTCCATGTATGCTTGACATTTAGCTTCCACTTCTAAATAAGAACATGCAGTATTGGTTTTCTGTTCTTGCATTTATTTGCTTAGTTTTATGGCCTCCAATTGCTTCCATGTTGCTGCTGCAAAGCACATGATTTCATTATATTTTATGGCTGCATAGTATTCTGGGATGTATATGTACCACATTTTAAAAATTCAATTTATCACTGATAGGCACTCACGTTGATTCCATGTCTTTGCTATTGCAAATAATGCAGTGATGAAGAGTACATATGTCTTTTTGTTAGAATAATTTATTTTCTTTCAGGTATAAACACATTAATGGGATTCTTAGGTAGAATGGTAGCTCTGTTTCAAATTCTTTGAGAAATATTAAAAATGCTTTCCATAGTGGCTAGACTAATTTACATTCACATCAACAGTATAAAAGCATTCCCTTTTCTCCACAGTCTTGCCAGCATCTGTTGTTTCTTGACTCTCTAATAGCCATTCTGACCAGTATGAAATAGTATCTCATTGTGGTTTTGATTTGCATTTCTCTGATTATCAGAGATGCCAAGCATTTTTTTTATGTTTTTTGGCCACTTATATGTCTTCTTTTCAGCAGTGCCTGTTCATGTCCTTTGCCCATTTTTAATAGGTCTATTTGTCTTTTGTTTATTGATTTAAATTCCATATAGGTTGTAAATGTTAGGGCTTGGGACAGATAAACTTAATAGCTTATAGTACTCACATCATTGTATCTATCTTTTTTTTTTTTTAGTTAAAACAATTATGGTAAGAAAGACCAATAGGAAGTCCCTAAAAAATACTCACCATCTAGCTCAACATTATAAAGCAGAAGCAATACCACATTCTAGGTAGAATTGCAGAAATTTGCTCCAGCATACAAAATCATACAAAATTTTAAGATTATATGAGTGACTTACCTGTCTTCAATTTACTTTTCGCTGCAAAAATTGGTGGCCTATACAAGATGACAATGGACTACTATCCATGGAATCCAAGGTCAACCTCAATAGTAGCTGTTTATTTTGAACTTGGTATCTTTACGAAAACAAACCAACACAGCCACTTTTGAAAAAATTTGTTTTTCAATCAACATCAATGAAGAGGATCAAAGATGCTTCCAATTATATGAGAAGGTCAATAGCGTGGATTCGCTTTTCTGACAGGTGCCTAGTCTAACTCTTTTGCTCCATGTCACAGTTTATTCCCTAGAAACTGATTATTTTCATGTTTTGCAGAACATCCTTTTAGCCTACTAAATAAATTCTATTGTGTTAAATAGCAGTGTAATTCATTATAATTGTACTATATTAATAAATGATGACAAAGGGAAAGTAGCAAATTTGTATGCCAGAGAATGAAAGATGAACCATAAACAATTTAAGGTATAGGCAATTGGATTAAGTTTTAGGAATGTAATAGTCTTGGTCATATAGCATTATAGGTTAAGGAAAATTATTAAACCCTTTATTACCTGAAATTTTTTAAAAGTATAGCATTTGTTGGGGTTTTGTGGGTTTTGGAGGCATCATATTCTGTCTTTGGCAATGCTTTTCTGTTCCATTTATTTTGTGATTTAGAAGGATGCCAGTTTTTACTGTGGCTCAGAGGAAAACAGGTTGAGTTGCATTCTAAGCTTCTTGTGCAATTGTGCCCCTGAACTTACAAATTCAACAGTATTCATTGTGACAGGAAGGATATGTGAAATCAGGGACAAATCCTGATAGGACAGGTACAAAGAGAACCCTAAGATTCTTGAGAAAGTTTAACCTTTTAAAAGCAGCAGTTGGCCTAATATAGAGCCTTAGTAGAGTACCCCACCATGAGACATAATTAAACTACAAGACTAGAACTAGAAGCTCCTGAGGATGCAAGTAGGTTAGATGAACACGTTCCCCAGAGTTCCATACCAGGTTGTATCTATACTTTTCCATCAACCTACTCTTCACATAGCGTTTCCCATGGTCAGCTGATAGAGGAGAAAGACTTACGCTAAGACATTCCTTGACAGTAGAAAAATGTTTTATTTCACTTTAATTTCTATGACCTAATGTTAACACAATATTTGATGAATTTACAATTCACTAGTGGCAACTCTGATGTTTTTTTTTTCAATATTTGTAGATACAAAGTTTTTTTCTCATTGGAAAGCAATAAAATGTTTTTAGACTTACTTTTGTAAGAGGAATTATTAAAGTTAACACTAAAGTTTCCTTGTTACTACATACATTTATTCTATTTGGACATAAGTAACTTCTAAATAACAGGAAGTTATGAATGATTTATTCTTGTTAATTTTTTCCAATAGAATTCTTTCTGTTTCCATGATGACAGCCTTTCCTGGGGCTTCAGTGTTGTATTTCCATCCTTGTGTATACCCCATAAGACCTTCTGGAATACATGAATTGAGTCTTAGATTTCTGGATGTGACTCATTAGTTATTGTGCATGCTTCCTCTTAACTGAATTCCAAAATTTAAGTATACACGACAACTCCTTTAGTTCCAGTCATTTTATTTATTTACTCATTTATTCACCCTTAAAATCTGAATTGAATCCTAAAAATATGTCAGATATCCCACCAGTAATTGGAGAAAGGAAGATAATTTATATTTCTTCCCTTAAATCCTTCTATAGAGAGGGGGAACATAAAGCAATGCCAGTATGTTATTATAAGATTATATTTATAAAGAAATGTAAAAAAATACTTTCACAGTACTGATGAGGTAATACTAAAGGTATTTGAGCAGATTTGTTTATCTATTTATTTATTTATTTATTTATTTTGAGATGGAGTCTTGCTCTGTTGCCAGGCTGCAGTGTAGTGGTGCAATCTCAGCTCACTGCAACCTCCGCCTCCCGGGCAGCTGGGACTACAGGCATGTGCCACCAGGCTGGTGTGCAGTGGCACGATGGCTGCTCACTGCCTTAGCCTTCTGAGCAGCTGGGACTACAGGCACGTGCCACCATGCCCAGCTATTTTTTTTTGTATTTTAGTTGAGACAGGGTTTCACCACGTTGGCCAGGATGGTCTCGATCTCCTGATCTCGTGATCCCCCCACCTTGGCCTCCTGAAGTGCTGGGATTGTAGGCGTGAGCCACGGCACCCAGCCCAGAATTTTTAAAGAATGTTAGATGGTAAAAACAAAGTAAGGAAACTATTTTTGATGGTAAAAACAAAGTAAGGAAATTATTTTTAATGGGTAATATAAATTTAACTCTAATAGTTCTCTCCATATATTTAATGGCATTTAAACTACAGTATAATGCTTTGCAATTATTATTCTTTTTTATTTTTAATAAGTGAGAAAACTGAGGTTCTCTATGTTTTGCTAACTGACTTCAATTTACTCAGCTGATGTGTTATAAAGTTTTCTAGAGAAACCACAGCTGGACAGTAGTTTAAGCAGTAAAAGCAGATATTATTAGGAGATATTGCGAGAAGGGAAAAGATACCTCAGTATAGAAGTAGGTATAATTCTGAATATAGCATTCACAAGTGGGAATTTATAGCAAGGAGAGAGTTGATGGATAGAAAATTTCTAGGAGGAAGCATCAACTGTAAGGACAGATTCTAGCTAAGCCATTACTAAGATTCTTATTGAAGACAGGCCAGAGTGATTAGATGTCACCTTGGTAATGGTGGAGGATAAGGAGCCCATCAGATGTCAGGATGATAAGATAAATAGGATAGGAGATTCTTGGTAAGTTTGGATTTTACAAGGATGTGCACAGATGGGCCCAGGCGAATTTTCAGGAGCCTAACCAAAATTTGGTCAATGAAGAATCTTTGTCAGAAGAGAGTATTTGAATTCTGGTTATAAGCCAAAAAATAGATCACGTACAAAACATGGAGACTTCAGAAATTGGAAAAAATGGTGAGAATAACAAATTTTTTGAAAATGAATCATTCCAAATATTTCAATCTAATAATCTTATTGAGTATGTTACTACTTCACACAGTTCTTATTAGATGAATGAATTCTACAGGAAGGCATCTGAAAATATAACCTAATTATTTGATTACATGTCATTAAATACAGCCTTAAAAGATCTACACAAGTTGTTCACAACTTATTTTTCCCTGGCCATTTTACATTATATGCAGCCCTGAGTCTTTGCAGGAAAGGAGGAAGATGTGGTGGTAGGGAGAAGTCATTATTTCTTACTGAGACAAACCAAGAATTGGTTTGAGAATGAAAATCACATGTTCTATGTAAAAGACAAGGTGATTCTGATACGCTTCCACCTATATTTTACATTTTACAAAACTATCTTAATTGTGAAACTACCAGATAATATGATTATTTTAGGTCCTATTTAAATAACATTTTGCAAAATAACTGTTATGAGGTTCTCCAGAGCTATAATCATATTTAGAAATAAATATAAGGTTCATATATTGAGAAAAGATAATATAAATTTGTGGCATTTGTAGAATTGCCTTACAATATTCCATAAAATGGAAAATATAGGAAAAACATATGGAATTCCTATCTCATAAGTCACTTAAAGCTAACTCACACAATCTACTTTCCAATATGCTTGGGGAATAAGTCCATGTTGAATTTGTCAATTTCATTTTGCATTTATGTTGCTTGACTAATGCATTCACAACATTTGTTTGGGGTTACTTTGCACCCAGACAATTTCTCTTGGAGCTCCTCATTCAAATCACTGTGAGAGTTATCTTTAGCCTGCCAAAATATTATTTCAGCCCTGTGAATTACATTTGCACTTTTCAGTTACTGTCTTTGTCTTCTGAATTCATTTTTTAAGTGAATTAAGCCACTGGAATAAGAATAAAAAAGTAACTTCAAAAAAAAAAAAGTAACTTCAAGCTGAAATAAAATATCCTTATATAATTGTGTAAAAAAATGCTGTAATCATATTCAAACAATCACCTTTTAGTAGTCCCTTAAGTTAGCCATGGGATTGGATCGTTGCTCTGATCTACCAACTATCCAACTATTCCATTTCCCCTCATATCCCAGCAGAATTGATGCTGCCATTATCAGAGTAATTTCCACAACTGTTAGAAGCCTTATATAAGCAGAAATAGTGTTTTTGAAAATAGACTACTATTTTTCATATGTCCTTTTTAAAGACATGTTTTAATGTGTTTGTTTCATTGGTTACCCTTTATTTTTTTGCTTTCTTTTGCTCACTATGTTTTCTGCTGACTGACATCACTAGGGAAATTTAAAATGCTGCATATTCTTTAAAAATTCTTTGTTTTCTGCTGAGTATCAGGGCAACTATAATTTCAGCTTATTATTGAAAACACTATGCAAACTTTTAGGACATCATCACCATCATAATGGTAGCATGAGAAAATAAAAGTTATTCAAAATGTGATGAGTTCTAATCATTCTTAAAGTGTTTCTACTAAAATACTGCAAGATACAAATTACATAAAGTGATCTACTCTACAATTAAATAATTTTATGACATTCTTGACTTTAAAGAACCCTAATGTTAATAGAGATAAGAATAGAACTGGATATTTATGTGGGATCTATGTATCCCAATGTTGTGAATATTTGAATGTATCCAATTCATGTCCCCCCAAATACTACTGAAATTTCTACAAGAACTACACTTTGTCTTATTTAATATTGTATCTTCCCTATGTAAAATAAATAATTCAGAGTGACATTTGCAAGCTGGCAGAATAGGAGATGCACATCTCCAACAAAAATAAACTAGAAACTATTCAAATACAAGAGTACCACCCTAAGTTAACCAGAACTGAATTAATCAGAACTCAGGGGAGACCGCTGGGCCCACAGTATCAAGAAAACCCATAACCAGTTAAGGAAAAGATCATTTAAGTTGGTGCTGACCCTCTTCTGAGCCAGCATATCACTACTCATAATTTCCTTTGTCCCATGGTTTTAAAGGTGAGAAAAGGGAATTGGAAATGAACATTCGAGCTCTGCTTCAGTCTGGAAATCTTCATGGGAAGCCCACACCAGCCCTATATCACAGGAACCATTGGGAATACCAGGAGAGTTGAACTTCTTGCACTGTATAAAGGAAAAGAACAGGGTGCTGAGTGCAGCAACTGGTGTAGAGATATCGGTAGCTACTCTGCATTCTGATCAGCAGGAGCAACACATTGAAAGGAAGGGCTGATGCCACAGTCCTGCAGGGGGCACAATCTGTGGAAAGGCCTGAATCCTGGCATAATTTTTCACACAGCCAAGATGCTTGCATGGAGCCTTTCCCTGGGTTGGAAGCAACTAAAAGGTTTGAATTAAATTTTGGTGGCTGCTTAAATGTTCTCCACACTGGAAAAAAAAAAAAAAATCAGGACAACAATTTTGTTCCAGGGCAGTGTTCAAGTTCCAGTGCTTACTATAAATCTTCCCAGACCAGAAAAGAGTAGCAGGGCAATGAGTTAGCTCTAGTGAAGTATTTTAGTTCTAATGCTCACTATAAGTCCCTCCCCCAGAATAAGAAGAAATAGCAAGCTAGTTCTTAAGTTCCAATATTAAGTAATAAAGGTCTAACATCATCGATGAACACCTGCAAAACCTGGAAAAAGTGGCGGTTTTCTTAAAGTGCAGGCATCAATGCAAAAACACAAAGAGTGTATAAACTAACAGAGCTCCAGCAAGGAACCCAGAAGACTTGCATAGCTGTCAAACTTTGGAAAGATAATTCAGAAGTATCCTCTTAAAAAAGTTCAGGACATCACAAGAAAATGCAAATAAATTAAATAAAATATTAAAGGAAATTTAGAAAATTCAGGAACAAAATAAATATGAGAAATAAAAAGAAACATATATAATCCTATAAATAAATAATACATTAATTGAACATAAAAAGTTATTAGAAAGCCTCAACAGTAGAATTGATCAAACATAGGAAACAATTCATTAACTTAAAACATATGAAATTATCCAATCAGAGAAGCAAAAAGAAAAAAGAACAAGAGAAGAAAGAAGGCCTGTGAGAATCATGGACACCATCAAATGAACTAATTTCTACATAAGAATCCCCAAAGGAGACAAGAGAGAAAGGAGCCTAGAAAGCATATTTAAAGAAATAATGTCTGAAAACTCCCCAAATCTTAAGACAGACTTCCCCATACAGGTACAGGAAGTGTAGAGGTCATTAAAAAATTGAATCCAAAGAGGAAATCCCCAAGGTATATCATAATCAAATTAGCAAAATTCAAAAACAAAGAAAGAGTACTCAAATTAGCAACAGAAAAGAAATGTTACATTCAATGTAACTCCAATATGGCTTTCAGCAATTTCTCAACAAAAACATGGCAGGTAAGGAGAAAACAGAATGCTATACTCAATATATTGAAAGCAAAAAACTGACAACCAAACTATACAACATTTAGCAGAGTTATCCTTCAAACATGAATGCAATATACTTTCTCAGACAAACAAAACTGAGGGAATTTGACAACACCAGATTTCCCTTACAAGAAGTACTAACAGGATTTCATCAATATGGAAGAAATGGATGCTAACATGTAACAACCCAAATACCCATCAATGATAGACTGGACAAAGAAAATATGGTACACATATACCATGGAATACTATGCTGCCATAAAAAATGATGAGTTTGTGTCCTTTGCAGGGACTTGGATGAATCTGGAAACCATCATTTTCAGCAAACTGACACAAGAACAGAAAACCAAACACTGCATGTTCTCACTCATAGGTGGGTGTTGAAAAACGAGAACACGTGGACTCAGGGAGAAGAGTATCACACACTGGGGGCAGTTGTGGGGGGCTAGGGGAAGGACAGCGGGGGTGAGGAGGGTGGGGAAGTATAACATGGGGAGAAATGCTGGGTATAGTATGCACCTATGCAACAACCCTTGCATGACCTGAGCATGTAACCCCAGAACCTAAAGTTAAAAAAAAAAAAGACTCAAGATCTCCTCAGTCAGCTTTTCTTGAAGGCTGCCTGGCCTTAAACTCACCCCCTAGGGTAATGGGATTCCGTCTTACCAAAGGCAAATTCATAAATGCCATTCAAGATACCTGGCCTGGAATAAGGGGCCCCAGAGCTCACTTTGTCCTATAACCTCCTGTGGCCTAGCTAATACCTAAGGCTTAAGACAAAGTTTCCTTTATGTTTTCTTCCACTTTTTTTTTTAAGCATAAGGAATGCCTCTCCATAGCCACTACACAACTGGAACTGTGCTGAATCTCACATGAAGCCAGAAAGTCTCAGTCTCACCCAAGTCCCATGGTGCACTACCTCAGTATTGCTGCTGTTTATTTAGGGCCCAAGGGCTCTTTAGTCCACAGGTGATGGGTTCTGTCAGAACTGAGTCCTTCCCTTCAGGGCTGCGGGTTCCCTTCTGGTCCAGGTTGTGTCTAGAAATGTCATTCAGGAGCTGTGGCCTGGAAAGGGGGCCTCATGACTCTGACTGGTGTCCTAGTCTACTGTGGCTGAGCTGGTATCCAAGATGCAAAACACAGTCCTTTGTACTCTGCCCTCCAATCTCCTCTAGTGGAAGGGAGAAATCTGTTTTGGAGACACAAGCTGTGCAGGCTAGGGTTGGGGAAGGAGTAGCAAAAGCACTCTCTTAGCTACTGCTGCTGATAGGTATCTTAGTAATTTATGCATCCACCAAGTCCACTGGCTCTGGGACCAGTTCAGCACTAGGAATCACGTAAGAGTTGCATTCCTTTTGACCTGGATCACTTTTCATGTTTAGTTATGGCTCAAGATCACTTTAGCCTATGGTTGTAAGGCTTGTTGGAACTCAAGTTAGTACTACTGGGATGAGCATTTCCCCTCTGTCTAAAGCTGATTTAAATATACCCTCCATGGGAAAGTTTCAGCTGATGTTAACCTAGTTTTGCTTTCTTCTGTGACAGGGCAGAACTGAGTTAAATGCAATGTTTTATAATTACTGCACTCTCCTCCCAAGTGCAGAGATTCTCTCTCCATGCCATGCAGCTACTGCCAGGGGATGGAAAAGAGGTGACATCTGTGACTCAAGACTCTTTTCTACCCTCTTCAGTGCCTCTTTTCACAATGTAAAGTTAAAACAAGCTTCCACAAGTGCTCACGTAATTTTTGGTTCTTGTGAAGGAATTTTCTTTGTGTAGATAGTTGTTATAATGGTGCCTTTGCAGGATGATGGCCAGTGGAGCTTTCTATTCATCCAATTTGCTTTGCCCCTCCAGCAAAAGTTGAAAAGAGAGAGTAATATATATATATATTGCATAAGAGAAAAATTTGTGTTGTCAAAATAATAAGAAAGGAAGAACATTTTTGTCCTGTGGTACAACTCCAATATAAAAATAAGATATAGGACAAAACTGAAAGTTTAAGCAAATTGTATAAGGTTTGTGGAAGATTGATCTTATAAAAAATTGTGTGTAAGTTATCAAACTGGATAAAGTTAAAAGGGACTTATTGGTAAGTAAATATTGAAAATTATTATCAAAAACACACAGACATGAGGTCAGATTCTGGGACTCTGTGTCAAAACAATAGGATTTCCTCAGAGCATTGATTTTTTTCTTTAATAAAAAATTGTAAGAGGTTATAAATGTTTTATAAAAATCTTATATTGTGTAGTTAAAACAGATTAAATGATGTTTTTATTAGGTTTATTGATATTAGCTTTAATATCAATAAAACACTACTATAAAAGTAAAATTCGGTTTTCTTTTTTTGAACAGTTTTTTTTGTAGTAATATTAAGAAATAGTAAAAAAAAAAAAAAAAAAAGGATTTTGTGAAACATTTAATTAAAAAAAAATAAACAAAATGTGTGGTGTGGTGGCAGGGGCCCGTGGTGAACAATTTGGTTTTTTGGTAA
>CAUYLG010032843.1:0-40416 GCA_963573385.1 Cacajao melanocephalus
TGCCTATGTCCTGAATGGTATTGCCTAGGTTTTCTTCTAGAGTTTTTATGGTGTTAAGCCTCATGTTTAAATCTTTAATCCATCTAGAGTTAATTTTTGTATAAGGTGTAAGGAAAAGATCCAGTTTCAGCTTTCTGCATATGGCTAGCCAGTTTTCCCAACACCATTTATTAAATAGGGCATCCTTTCCCCATTGCTTGTTTTTGTCAAGTTTGTCAAAGATCAGATGGTTGTAGTTGTGTGGCATTACTTCTGAGGCCTCTGTTCTGTTCCATTGGTCTATATCTCTGTTTTAGTACCAGTACCATGCTGTTTTGATTACAGTAGCCTTGTAATATAGTTTGAAGTCAGGTAGCGTGATGCCTCTAGCTTTGTTCTTTTTGCTTAGGATTGTCTTGGCTATGTGGGCTCTTTTTTGGTTCCATATGAAGTTTAAGGTGTTTTTTTCCAATTCTGTAAAGAAAGTCATTGGTAGCTTGATGGGGATAGCACTGAATCTATAAATTACTTTGGGCAGTATGGCCATTTTCACAATATTGATTCTTCCTAACCATGAGCATGGAATGTTTTTTCATCTGTTTGTGTCCTCTTTTATTTCCTTGAGCAGTGGTTTATAGTTCTCTTTGAAGAGGTCCTTCACATCCCTTGTAAGTTGTATTCCTAGGTATTTTATTCTCTTTGTAGCAATTGTAAATGGGAGTGCACTCATGATTTGGCTCTCTGTCTATTATTGGTGTACAGGAATGCTTGCGATTTTTGCACATTGATTTTGTATCCTGAGATTTTGCTGAAGTTGCTTATCAGCTTAAGGAGATTTTGGGCTGAGATGATGAGGTTTTTCTAAATATACAATCATGTCATCTGCAAACAATTTGATGTCTTCTCTTCTTATCTGAATGCCATTTATTTCTTTCTCTTGCCTGGTGGCCCTGGCCAGAACTTCCAATACTGTGTTGAATAGGAGTGGTGAGAGAGGGCATCCTTGTCTTGTGCCAGTTTTTAGACGGAATGCTTCCAGTTTTTGCCCATTCAGTATGATATTGGCTGTGGGTTTGTCATAAATAGCGCCTATTATTTTGAGATACAATGCATTGATACCTAGTTTATTAAGAATTTTTAACATAAAGGGCTGTTGAATTTTGCTGAAGGCCTTCTCTGCATCTAATGAGATAATCATGTGGTTTTTGTCTTTGGTTCTGTTTATGTGGTGGATTGCATTTATAGATTTGCAGATGCTGAACCAGCTTTGCATCCCTGAAATGAAGCCAACTTGATCATGATGGATAAGCTTTTTGATGTGCTGTTGGATTCAGTTTGCCATATACTATATATATTATTTACAGCTGCATAAACATGTAGTAAAAAATACACATATAAAGTATAAATGACAAAGTTCGTGTCACAATCCCTGTGGACAAAAGAGAGTTACAATAGGGATTTGTACTTGTAAATTTTTTTCCCCTTAAATTGGATGCACACACGAGTCTTCACTGTATTATTCTACGACTTTCTGTATGTCTAAAATATTTCATTGAAAATGCTATGAAGTTCACATTTAAAATACCTGGGCCTGGCGCAGTGGCTCATGCCTGTAATCTCAGTACTTTGGGAGGCCGAGGCTGCTGGATCACCTGAGGTCAGGAAGTTCGAGACCAGCCTGGCCAACATGGCGAAACCCGTCTCTACTAAAAACACAAAAATTGGCCTGGCGTGGTGTCAGGTGCCTGTAATCCCAGCTACTCAGGAGGCTGAGGCAGGAGAATTGCTTGAATCTGGGAGGTGGAGGTTGCCGTGAGCTGAGATCAGGCCACTGCTCTCCAGTCTGGCGAATAAGCAAGACTCTGTCTCAAAGATATACACACACACACACACCTGGAAAGATAAACATCAATACTTCAACCCCCAGGGTCACAGACCGGTACTGGTTCCTGGCCTGTAGGAACCGGGCCACATAGCAGGAGGTGATCCGTGCCCCACGCCTGAGCTCCACCTCATGCCAGATCAGCGCGGCATTAGATTCTCCCAGGAGCGCAAACCGTACGGTGAACTGCGCATGTAAGAGATCATGTAATGCTCTCCTTACGAGAATCTTAAAAATGCCGAATGATGAGTGGTGGAACAGTTTCATACTGAAACCATCCGCACCCCTCCAACCCCCTAGTCGGCAATGGAAAAAACTGTCTTCCATGAAACCCGTGCCAGAAAGGTTGGGAACCGCTGCCTTAACCGGATTATTCTCTTTTATCCTGAATCTTTCTGTAATTAAACATGTAACCATTTGAATTTTTTTAAGGAGTTAAAGATGCCTGCAATTTTCCAATTTTGCACTCCTCTCGGATTCAGCTATCTCTTCAAAACTTACTTTTTATTTTGCATATTTTTTTAGAGACAAGGTCTCCCTATGTTCCAAGACAGGATTCAAACTTCTAGGCTCAAGTGATCCTCCCAATTCAGCCTCCCAAGTAGCTGGAACTACAGATGCATGCCACCACGCTCAGCTCAAAACTTACTTTTTTGTTGAAGTATTGAATAGTCTTAGCTATTCAATAATCTCCAGCATTCAACAATCTACCAGCGACCACAGGTGGGATTCACTTCACTGGCCACTAACTGAACAAATAAGAAGCCAACTTCTAAGCCTTCTTTCTAGAGACAATGATACCACCTTCTCCCTTTACCTAGTTGTTTTTGTGGGTTTTTTTGTTTTTTATTTTTTGTTTTTGAGACGGAGTCTCATTCTGTCACCAGGCTGGAGTGCAGTGGCATGAACTCGGCTCACTGCAACCTCCGCCTCCAGGATTCAAGCAATTCTTCTGCCTCAGCCTCCCAAGTAGCAGGGACTACAGGTATATACCACCATGTCTGGCTAATTTTTGTATTTTTTAGTAGAGATGGGGTTTAACCATGCTGTCCAGGCTGGTCTCAAACTCTTGACCTCAAGTGATCCACCCAGCTCGGCCTCCCAAAGTGCTGGGATTATAGGCGTGAGCCACCACACCAGCCCTCCTTTTACCTAGTTTTCTAACATCTAGTGCTATGAGTCAGAAAGCGATCGCCCAGGCATCCTGAAACAGTAACGTGAGGTGAGAAGTGAAGCATGTTGATGGCAAGTTCTGCTCTCTTCGACGGCAACCCTATTCCACCTCCATCCACCTCAGCAGTTTCTCAGGAAGTGTTAAGTGTCTACCACAGATACGACAACAACTTACTTTCTGGTGTCTTTGGGAGGCTTCATGATTAAACTAAGTCGTGGAAGTCTAAAAGCATATAGGCCATTTTCTTCAGCAGATGATGGACCACATATGAAGATGTCAAGGAGAAAAACCAAGTTCAAAAGTAGGACTTTCTTTTCAATTCCTGTCTAGGCTCAATAGTCCTTTATAAACATAGATTTCCTTTCATCTTTCTTATGTAAATCCACAGACAAAACAAGCAACGTTGTACACCTCTGAACCTACAATAAGATTTTAAAAGCTACCAGGAAGCCCTTGAGAAGTTCAAGTCTGGGTCAGCATATACTTTATCAGGCTTACCAGTCAGGATGCTTTCGGCTACAAGCAATCAAAAACCTAATTTAACGCACCTTACACAATAAAGACATGAGTGGCTCGCATCACAGAAAGGCCAGAGGCTGGGAGGAATGCCGGCTTCAGTTAACTCAGTGGCTGGGACTTTTCCTTCCTCTAGAATTCTCTTAGCTGTACATTCCTTCCTGCATCTGTTTATCCTCAGGCTGGGAGCAAGACGGCTGCATGACCCCTGATCCTCACAGCCAAGCATGACAACGTTTAATTTCTTCCTGTGGCTTGCTTAGAAGGAGGAGCCCAAAGCCCCAGGAAACCTGTCAAGGTCTTGGCTGAGCCAGTCATGCATCTTGCACCAGCGCCTGGCCCCTTGGGAGGGCTTGCCGGCAACGCCCTGGGCTCCCGATGGGCTGAGCCCAGGTAAGTCCTGCTCCTAAAGCTGCAGCCACTCCTTTATACCAAATGGAACCTAATAAAGGTGAGGTGGAAGGATTGGAGGAGCACAGTGTTCACGCCACATCAGAGAAGTTCAGGACTGAGTTTGCTAATTTACGCCTAAAGGTCCTGGAGAAGGCTGTCGACAGTGCAATCATCTGGTGTTTGGGTACAAAACTATGCTACATCTGTCCTCCCTGCAAAGCTGGCTTTCTTCTTCCTCGAATATCTCAAGACCAGAAATACATTCAGCAGCCCACTGTTGCCAAAATCAAAGTCACATTAAAGGAGAAGAGAACCAGCCTTGGGAGGGGCAGCAGGACCTCCCTTCGGGTTCCTGGAAAGCCTCTGCCCCACTGCCGCGACTCAGGTCTGGCCCTGGGTGCAGATTTAAGCTAAGCCTCAAGCACCGTTCTGTTCACAGTGCATTGAATGTGCTTCCCCAGAGCGCAGGCAGCAGCCGCTGCAGGGAAGGAGACCACACCAAGGTCTCCACACCACCAGGACTGGGAAACCACAGGGAAGGCCCCCAGCCCTCAAAGGTGCTCAGCTGGACAAGAGCAGTGACATCATCCAACCTTCTGAGGACTTTCTATTTTTCCATGGATAACACGAAAAACCAATTCATTGTTCTCCCTAACAAGTGATGATAACAGAAAGGAAGGGGAAGCACATTTTGAATGGTGACATTTAAACCCAAAACTTTATTCCTCTCAGAGTCTCAAGACAAAAACAATAAAATCATGACTCGGCCAGGTGCGGTGGCTCACACCTGTAATCCCAGCACTTTGGGAGGCTAAGGCAGGTGGATCACCTGAGGTCAGTTTGAGACCAGCCTTGCTAACATGGGGAAACCCTATTTCTACTAAAAATACAAAAAAGTAGTCCAGCATGGTGGTGCATGCCTGTAATTTCAGCTACTCGGGAGGCTGAGGCAGGAGAATCGCTTGAACCAGGGAGGCAGAGGTTGCAGTGAGCCAAGATGGCGTCATTGCACTCCAGCCTGAGCAAAAAAAGTGAAACTCTGTGTCAAAAAAAAAAAAAAGGAAAAAAAAAAAAACACCATGATACACATATAAAGAATCTTTCTTTTAAAAAAATAAGAGCTTATAACCTCTAGTCTGAGTTTCACTTAAGGGAAAGTATTCTGAACAAAATCATTCACAATACACAGAAGTTGTCTCAGCCATCAAAAAGGTGTCAGAAGAGTGAAATAATATCAAACCAAATGAAGTGCAGTACAGGGGTGGTTATGTACATTAGAGTAAATGCACATGAAAGAGTATGACGTGGCTATTACAGAAGTGGCCGTGGGATTATGAAGTAACGTGGAACACTTACATCAAATAACTTCTTCACTTTGATGACAACTGTGTACTAAAGCAAACAAAAACATGTACATGAAAAAGACAAAGGAAATCCAAAATTGATGCTAATGGTTACATTAGGAAACCAGGTTTCTAGGTGCTCCTTCCCACATTCCTATTAATAATACAGTCATCCCTCAGGATCCATCAGACCTGGGTTCCAGGAACCCCATGGATGCTAAAATTTGAAATGCTCAAGTTCCTGATTTTTTTTGGGGGGGGCAGGGGGACAGATTCTCGCTCTTGCCCAGGCTGGAGTGCAATGGCACGATCTCGGCTCACTGCACTCTCTGCCTCCCAGGTTCAAGCAATTCTCCTGCCTCAGCCTCCTGAGTAGCTGGGGTTACAGGTGCCCACCACCATGCCTGGCTAATTTTTGTATTTTTAGTAGAGATAGAGTTTCACCGTGTTGATCAGGCTGGTCTCGAACTTCTGACCTCAGGTGATCCGCCTACTTCGGCCTCCCAAAGTGCTAGGATTACAGGGGTGAGCCACGGCACTCAGCCGAAGTCCCTGATTTTTAAAAAATGGCCTAATATCTGCATAGTACCTGTGCGCATCCTCCTGTATACTTTAAATCACCTCTAGATGACCTGTAATACCTCATACAGTGTAAATGCTACATATGTAGTTGTTATACTGTTTTGACTATATATAGGGTATGACAAGAAAAAATAAGTACGTGTTCAGCACAGACACAATTTTTGCCAAATATTTTCAATTCGTGGTTGGCTGAATCCACGACACAGAATCTGAGGGAGGGCTGCTGTGCCGACAGTCATAGCTCACTGTTAGTACAGGCGTGGTCTTCTAAGCACGATGTATCGTGGCCATTTCCACCTCACCACAGCCTTAGGGGGTGATTTCTAATATTATCTCCACTTTATAGATGAATAAACTTCTGTTTTCTAAACTTCTTGTAAAAGTTTTGGCCATGCCCTCCTAAAGTACGGGCAAGGGGAGGCTAGCTAGGGTCAAAGGTTCCTCCCAACCACCACCTTTACCTCTAAAAAGAGGGAATTCTGAGGCTTAGGGACAGCGCGTGGCCCTCTGAGGCCTAGGACAAGCTCACTGGGGGAGTCCTGTCACTGGAAGAAGCTGAGGTTCCCTCCTGGGGATTCCCTCTGCTGGAACACCTGTTGCATCTCCCAGATCCCAGCCAGAGCAACACATGGATCCTGGCATGCTGGGGAGAAGGGAGGCACTCCAGAAAATCGCAGGACTCTGGCTGGGGCCAGGGAGGGGAGGGCAGAGGAGAGAGGTCGAGGAGTGAAGCCCACTGTGCTCTCAGTGTTTGGGAGGTACAGTCGCTTTTAGGACTCACTTTTGGGCCTCTTGTTGCCATTAGGACGTTAGGATTTGAGGGGCCCAGATCCAGTCTCATAGGTGGAACGGGGGTGGGGTGGCCAGAGGAGCAAACTTGAGTGCCCGCGCTGCTCAGAGAGGCAGTGAGTGAGTGAAAGAAGGTGATGTCAAATTACAGTCTTCAATCTCATTCTCCTTTTCCCACTTTTGATTGAAATAGGAATTTAAGAAATATTTCACTTTCCTCTCCACTTGAAGAAAAACAGCGCAAACACTGTGATGTACAGCCACGGACACGAGCCAGCAGGAGCGGCAGGGACACAGCAGTCCCATCATGCTGCGCCCATGCGGTGCTCACTATGGCCGTAGCGTCGGATTTTAAAGAGCTGTGAGATAGCTATATTTTACGTGGAAATTTCCAATCAGTGAGTCATTCAAACTAACAAGTGAACGATTATTTTTAAAGCTGCACATGGCCAGACTCGGCTCCTGGTACCAGCCTGAGACCTCTGAACAGGCCTTCAGCTAGAAGAGCCAGTGGCAGCCTTGTGAGCTCGGAAGACCTGGCTGGAGTAGGTGGGCGAGCGCCACAGGATGGGGTCAAAGGCCACCCCAAAGTAGAGAGCACACTTGGAGGCACCAGTGTCTGCCCGGGGCTCCATGGAGCCCACCGTCCCGGCCACCGCAAATAACATGGTCTGCCTCCTAAAAGTACAGACGATGTAGAAGGAGCCCCTTGGTGGAGGTGGGGCTGGGTACATGCAACACAGGTGTGAAAGTTGATATTACATCTCACCCAGAGCAAAAGAAAACAGGAAAAGCAAAAACAGTTCATTTAAGACTCAAGACAAATCCTTTTCCATTTCTCATTTCATCATGATTTATATAATAAAACAATGACTCACGGATTCTAACATCTCAGGAAAGTACCAAAAATATAGCAAGTGAATCGGATATGAGCAACGGGGTAACCGAGTTGAGGGTCACCCAGATGGCTATTAATAGCAGGCATCGGTTTCCACTTCTTCATCGCTGAGGAAGGAGATTCCCTATCTCTGGGCTGAGAAGGGAACAGATGCTGAATAAAAATATCTGGACACAATAAGAAAGGCCTGGGCACGACCTGGATTCCACAGAGAGCAGCAGCTAGAGCTCCCCTATGGCTCCTGGAAACTGCTTCATTTAAAAGCACACATACGACAAGAGTCAGAATCTTAAGGTGCTGACAATATACTTTTCATAATTTCCTCCACTTTCTGCCATCAAAGTGGCCTTTAAAGTGCTCACTAGGTATCTCGAAGCAAACCTCTAGTCCAGGACCAGCGCCCCCAGCAGGCAGCTCTCACGCCCACCTGCCCTGTCCCATCCCCAACCCTCGCTACACAGGGATGGGATGTAGACTTCCACTAATATCTGAGCTGGGAAGAGGGGGCCGTATTCTACAAACAACAAACCTGAAAAAAAACAAACATGAAAAATTCCGTGTCGTCTTCAAAAGGCTTACCAAGAGCCAGCCAGCCCCTATTTGACAAGATGCACAATTATTGCGTGGAATTCCTGTTCATATAAATGACAGTAATTAGTAATATTTTTTCGCAGCCAAACCAAGTATTTCAAGGGACAGCTTGAGGGAAAAATGAGAGGAAACCTTGGGAAGAAATAAAATGCTCCTGGCCCCTCAGAGGCAGCAAAAACCCCCAGGTTGCTCATGCTGGGAGTACTCATGGCTCAGCTGTGTCCAGGGGGACACACACAACTTCATCTCCCCCTCCCAGGGCCCTCAGCCACTGACCAGCCTGGACAGGTTTGCTGAAGAAACCCTCTCCTGCCCAGACTTGCCCCAGGCTCCTTTACTTTCAGTAAAGGGAAGGAGCCTGTTTGGCCTTAACAACCTTGACCCCCTCGACTTTGGATCTTGTGATTCAGCTCCCAAAGTCTCAGGGATAAGGTTCCCCTGCCTCAGGGTCAATCTAGCTCTGAACTCTTGGTCCGTCCACTCCAGCTTCTAACAACCCAGCATCTGGACCCCTGTGCAGCCTCCTTCACCCCCCAGTGCCTGGAACACAGGGCAGCAAAATCCTCTTGCGATGTCCATTGCCCAGAGTGGCAAGTTAGAAGTCAGCCTCACAGACAGGATGGCCAGCACGGGACTACGGGGACCGGGAAGGAGCAGACAGCTGGACAGGGAGAAGGGAGAGGCCAGCTGAGCCATCTGCTGCCTCAGGAGTGCCAGGAAGAGGGCCTCCCCGCATTCCCAGACCCCAGCGCACCCCTGTCTCTCCCTCCCTGGCAAGGGTAGCAGGTTTGTAGGCTCCAGCTGGAGTCCAAGCCACCTAATCCAGAGGCTGACTCCACCTGTGGGCTCTGGAGTGAGATCCTCATCCTGTCATTTGTAAACAGATAATCCATTCGGTCATCAATAAATGTTTATTAAGTTCCTGCCATGTGCCAGGCACTGTTTTAGGTGCTGGAGAAACAGCAGTAGATAAAGCAATCAAAAATATTCCCAAGGGGTGCAGGCAAAATAATTGGGGGTGGAGTGGTAATGGCACAAAATAAATACTAGCACCCACCTTACATGGGCCTGGTAAGGACTGAAGTGGGTCATTTTGCATTAAGTGTTAAGGGCGTGGCCAGGATCTGGTCCATGGTAAGGGATGGACTCACAGTAGTTACCATTAGCTGCGAGTCATAGGCTAAGACTAAAGAAGAGCCACGCCAGCCTTAGGAGGTCCTGGGAACACAGGGGAATCACCTGATGCTGTGCAGCTGGCGCTGGCCATGCTCAGAGAAACCAGGGACCCAGGCAGGGGAAGATTCCCACCCACCACCTACCAGCTTGGGAGGCAAGATAGCGAGTGCCTTCAAACACAAGTGAAGCAAGACGCAAAAGGCTGCGGGATGAGTCCCGGTGACACATCCACAAATCGCAGGCAGAGAGCCTGTTAAAGGGAGGCCATGCAGGTGTGCTCAGTCAGTGGAAAGTGGGCTTGCCCCAGGAAGGCCACAGCCTCATCCTGCCCTGCATCACCTGCCCCTGGCACACTGCAAATCGGGGGCAGGTCCTGCACAAGCAGCAGGTCCTCGTCCCCATCTCACTCACTCATCACCCCTCAGAGGACACCCCAGTAGCTGCCTCCTCTGCCAAGACAACAGCAACAGCTACTTTAGTGTCCCAGATGTCTTCCCCCACACAAACGTGCGATGCGATGCTTACTGACCGCCAGGGCCTCTGAAAGGCGGGAAAGTGATTAGCCGGGCATGGTGGCATGCACCTATAATCCCAGCTACCCAGGGAGGCTCAGGCAGGAGAATTGCTGGAATCCAGGAGGCAGATGCTGCAGTGAGCCAAGATCATGCCACTGCACTCCAGCCTGGGCGACAGAGCAAGACTCCATCTCAGAAAAAAAAAAAACAAAAAAAAAAAACAAAGAAAGAAAGAAAAAAGAAATACAGTAAGGTCTCTGCTGGGCAGCAGGGACTAACACAGCACAACCTGACTCCTAAGAGGTGAAAGGCCCCAACTTGAAAGGAACCTTTTGATTTCCCCCAGTGGTTCAAACAGATTTACTGGGCAACAAGTCTTTGAATATTGACTTTCAAATGAAAATAAGCACAGCAAGGCGGTGCACCAGCAGATATGCTCCCAGCATGCCGATGCTGCTAGGTGAGCAGCAGGGCGCCCGAGCCAGAGGAGAAACACTCAGCGGAGCCAGCACTGAGTTCCGCAGGCGCCCCTTACTTTCCACTAACAGGAAGCTCCCAGACAGATTCCCGCTTATGCCTCATACCTCTTAAAAAGGCAGGCTCAGCAGGGCGAGGTGGCTCATGCCTGCAATTCCAGCACTTTGGGGGGCCGAGGCCAGAGGACTGTTTGGGCCCAGGAGTTCCAGGCCAGCTTAGACAACATAGGGAGACCAGGTCTCTACTAAAAAATTACCTAGGCGTGGTGGCATGTGCCTGTGGTCCCAGCTACTCAGGAGACTGAGGTGGGAGGATCGCTTGTGCCCTGGAGTTCAAGGCATCAGTGAGTTATGATCACACAGCTGCATTCCAACCTGGGCAGCAGAGCAAGACCTGGACTCCAAACAAGCTTCAGTAATTAATTAATATATTTATTATGTTGTATTTATATAAACCTGGCACTGTTTTAGGTGCTGGAGAAACAGCAATAGGTAAAACAATCAAAAATATTCCTGAGGTGTGCAGACAACAATGATTGGGGGTGGAGAGCAGGCGTGGCATGGAATAAATACTAGCACCCACCTGACGTGGGCATCCTGAGGACTGAAGTAGGTCATTTTGCATAAAGTGGGCAGCACAGGGCCTGGCCCATAGTAAGGGATTGACACACAGTAGATATATATACAGGCAGAGTCCATGGTGTAGTTAATATTAAATATTATCATTTAATAATATTTAAATTTAAGTATATAAAAATATATTTTAAAATATATTAAAACATTAAAAATATAAAAATAAATTTAAAAAATATTTTTATATTATATATTATTTTGGTGTAATAGATAATATATAATATCCTAATATATATTACATTAACATATATACTATAGTATATAATAGATAGTATATATCATATAATGATAATATATAATACTATAATTATATACTATCATATATACTATAGTATATTACACTATATATTATGGTATTATATATTATCATATAATATATATTATGTAGTTATATATAGGTATATAAATATATATGGGCAGGCTCCCTGGTGTATTTTGTATAGTCCACAGCATCTACCAGTCTTCGTAAATAACCATCTCCCACTGCTGACAACAGAAAGTAAAACATTCTAGAAAAAATAACTAGAAGCAAATATTATCATTGCTAAAGTGTTTACTAGTTTCCAAGCGTTAACTATGTATGCCACGACTCCTTTCAAATGGGCTTATGATGTTTTTAGCCTAGTGATAAGATCATAAAGTATTTTCTTAGCTTTTATCTATATATTCTGTTTAACAGACTTTATAAAATAAAATTGTTTATATTAGAGATGTGCTTATTTTGACTTTGGGCATTAATTTAACAACCTACAACATTTAAAGCAGGAGGGACAATTTGGTTTCCATCTGGACTGACCATATCATCAGCAGGAAGTCCACTTTCTCATTTGTACTATAATATCACCACATTATCCTTCCAGAAGAGCTCTGTGCAGCCTTTCTTTTACATAGGTTTGTTTGGTTGGTTGGTTGGTTGGTTGGTTTTGAGACAGAGTCTCACTCTATCACCCAGGCTGGAGTACAGTGGCAGGATCTCAGCTCACTGCTGAGCTCAAGCAATCACCTGCTGTGGCCTCCCAATGTTCCGGGATCACAGGCATGAGCCACCACACCCAGCCCTCATCTTCCTTTTAAATGGGGATTTGAGATTCTACGTTTTAAGTTTAGAGAAAAGTTGGGTTAAAACTACTTTAGGAACGAAAGTACGAATGTGGATTTTGGGATGATGCCATATTGGTTGCTGCAAACAGGGACAATGTTTTCATGTAACACCTTAACAATCATTTTAAAAATCAATAGACCCAACACTGACAAGCTCAAAATCCAACTGTATGTTACTCCTGAAGTTACACTGGCAATTTTTACAATGCCATTCAGTGAAATGTTATCAAGAGCTGGAAAGGGGCTTACATGTAGTAATTCCATATTAATGAACTTGCCCTGAAGAAAGTCACGAAAAGCATGGAAGAATGCAATAGAGGGATGATTAACCAAGTTTAACTTACAATCGCACAGTACTGGAAGTAGCAATAAGATCATTGCTTTCTATGTGATATTCGACTTACCTGCTACATCCACTTGACAGACTCTTACACAGCCACTAGAAAGTGTTAAATGTTGATTAATGTAAGTAGAATATGATCCTGTATCTATAAAGACACACTATCATTACAATTATAAATATTATATGTGGGAAAAAGGCTGGAGGTAAATATACTAAATGTAACAGATAGGAATTGGAGGAATTGAATTAGGCATGTGTTCCTCTTAGTAGCCTGCAAACTTTGTTAATATTTATAATTGACACTTTTTAAAAGGGATGGTTTCTGTCCTAAAGAACCCTGGAAGGAAAACTGTGACTGGCCCCACCCTGGGGACAGCATCGAGTATGGCAGTGTTGAGCCAGGGATGCTGGGTCTGCCCCTGTGCTCTCCCGTCATCACACAGTTCATCAAGAAGTCACGGACCAAGGTGTCACCAAGAACTGCATCTTCCTGCACTGCTGCAAGAACGCACCAGGTGACCTCCCCATCCACTCTCTAACACCTAAGTCAAAATCACAACACAGCTAGATCCCAGCTTTCCAGACTTAGCGACATTATGAAGAAGTAATGTTTACTTCTTCAAAAAGTGTATGGACGGGCATGATGGCTCACATCTGTAATCCCAGCACTTTGGGAGACCAAGGCAGACAGATCACCTGAGGTCAGGAGTTCGAGATCAGCTTGGCCAACATGGTGAAACCCTGTCTCTACTAAAAATATAAAAATTATCCAGACGTAGCAGTGGGCGCCTGTAATCCCAGCTACTCAGGAGGCTGAGGCAGGATAATCAATTGAACCCAGGAGGCAGAGGTTGCAGTAAGCCAAGATCACACCATTACACTCCAACCTGGGTGACAAGAACAAAACTCCATCTCAAAAAAAATAAAATAAAATAAAATTACCACCTTCCATTGGCAGGTGGCTGTGAAAGGGGAAAAAGCTAAAATTCCCAAAGTAGAAATTCAGGCTAATGCTGACCTTGCGCCAGGCTTCCTGTTGCCTTCTAACATTCTGCTCCAGCACATGTAACTTCATACTCCACCCCACAAGGTAGAGGCCGAAGAGAGTCTCTTCCTAATGCTCTTGCAGGTCCCACGATGTCTGAGACACAGGCAGGTCACGGCCTTGTCCATCACTGCGGGGCCTGCCAGCGCAAGCCATGCCAACACCTGCCGTTCCTGGATGCTGTGGGGGCCCACGAGGCTGGCCATGTTTAGTCCTCACCTGCAGGCAGACTGAATGCCATGAGGATGCCCTCCCCTTCTGAGACTTTATTTTAGTGTCCTCCGCCTCCTGGGTTCAAGCAATTCTCCTGCCTTAGCTTCCCAAGTAGCTGGGACAACAGGCAATGCCACCACACCTGGCTAATTTTTTCTTTTTTTGTATTTTTAGTAGATGGGATTTCATCATATTGGTCAAGGTGGTCTTGAACTCCTGACCTCCGGTGATCCACCCACCTCAGTCTCTCAAAGTGCTGGGATTACAGGCTTGAGCCACCACACCTGGCCTGTATAACATTTTTCATTCCTTGCTCATGTTATACCTTTGAAGCTACACGTACTACCAAAAAAAGCCATGCAAATAAAAATACAGGGTCACAGAAATAAGACCTTGTGCCCTGTTCTGTAAGCACGCTATTTGAATAAGGCAAGAGCAAGCCATCTGAGAAGTAAGGGTTGTGGTAAGAAGCTAGTAGAACATTAGGACAGAATGTTTTCACACTTCACAAGTGAAAACTGAAGCCTCGTGCTTCCAGATGATCTCGTGAGTGCGTGAGGTGGGCTTGCCCCAGTCCACCCGGAGTCCCATGCACCTTAGCAATGTCATAGCACTCAGCAACAAATTATCAATAAACACAACCACACAGACAACGTCAAATTCATTTTACTCTGTGAAAGAAGCCAAACTCAAAAGGCTGCATCATGTGTGATTCCATTTTACATAACATTCTGGAGAAGACAAAACTCTAGGGACAAAAACCAGATCAGTGGTGGGCAAGGCATGGGGAAGGGCGGGAGGAGGTGAGCTGCAAAGGGAAAGAGGAGCTCTGCGCTCTGGAGCCCAACTGTGACACTGGTTTCATACGGGACCACATGCATCTGTCAGACACACAGCACTGAACGCTGAAACAAGTGAATCTTCTTGTATGTAAATTATACCTTGTATGTAAATTATATCAGGTTTACTAACCTGATTTTACAATTTTTAAAGAAAAAAAAACATGTATGGCCAGACATGGTGGCTCACTCCTGTAATCTCAGCACTTGGGGAGGCCGAAGTGAGTGGATCACCTGAGGTCTGGAGTTCAAGACCACCCTGACCAACATGATGAAACCTCATCTCTATAAAAATACAAAACTTAGCCTGGTGTGGTGGTGCACGCCTATAATTCCAGCTACTCAGGAGGCTGAGGTAGGAGAACTGCTTTAACCCAGGAGGTGGAGGTTGCAGTGAACCGAGATCACACCACTACACTCCAATCTGGGCGACAGAGTGAGACTCCATCTCAAAAAGAAAAAGAAAAAACACATACAACAGGAAAAGCGTAACTCCAGTTTCCCGCACATTCCTGAATATTCTTAGGGCTGGCCATCCCATGTGCCCAGCGCTGCCTGAACCTCCCACTCCCCGGCCATCCCTACCAAAAGGAGAAATATTCTGAGTCTTAGTCAATCGAGACTGAAAGTCCAACAAACTTCTATCCTCAAAGAAAACAAATAAATTTCCAGAAGAACACTACCTCCTGTAATTACTGACAGGGTCTGAAAGACTTTTTCAAAATGACTAGCATTCTCTCCATTTTAAAAGTATAGTTGAAATGCAAATTCTGATCATCTACTTAGACAATATCAATTTTACTTCTCAATTTCAGCTATTGTTCTGACTTTGTGTAATGAAACCCCATTTAAACTTCATAACTCTTTAAACATTCCCACGGCTCCCACCAGCTACTGTGATCTCCAGTTTTAAGTTCCAGAGATCAGAGATTAGATAAGGCCTCTATATAGTGGCTAATGAGCCTTAATGTGCTTTAAATAAGTCAAGGCTTGAGACCGGCTTTTCAGAATAAACTTATTTTTCCAGCACAGTAGATTTTCTTGCCAGGCAAGATTTGATTTCAAAATTGCGCTAAGTTCTAGAAATTCAGGTTTCTTTCTTGCATGTTCCCACATTTCAGCAGAGTTATTAGGAAACCTCCCGACCCAGGCTCCCGCCCTCTGGGTCTGGGTAGAAGACAATCCACTGGGGAAAACTGCATTCACATTGCTGGGCTTCCCCCCACCAGGCTGGGCGGATCCGACAGTGGGATTGTTTTTAGTTGAAGCATTGTGGCAGGCAGTGTGTGTGTGTGTGTGTGTGCGTGCACACGCATATCCTCAAGCTCTGCCTCCTGCTTTTGAACAATTCCCTAAAGTAACAATAATTTTGTTTTTATAAGAAAACCACAGCAACATATTTTATAAGAAAATGGAAGCAACGTAGATGGCATTGGAGATCATTATATTAAGTGAAATAAGCCAGGCACAGAAAGACGAAGATCCCATGTTCTCACTTACGTATGGGAGTCAAAGCGCGGGTCTCACGGAGGTAGAGAGTAGAACGGTGAACCCCCGTGGCTGGCAGTGACCAGGAATGGGAAGGAGGGATGAAGAGAAGCTGGTTAATGATTACAAAATACAGTTAGCTAGAAGGAATAAGTTCTAGCATTCAACAGTATAGTAGAAAAATTAGAGTTAATGATTTATTATATATTTCATAATAGCTAAAAGATTTATAATGTTCCCAGCAAGATAAAAGATAAACATGTGAAGTTCTGGATATCCTAATACACTGGGATTTGACCATGACATACTGAACACATGAGTCAATCTCACATGCATCCCAAATACATACAATTCAGACACAGCAATAATTTTTTTTTAAAAAAAAGAAAACTGTATGCGCAGCCTAGATTGATTTTTTTACACTGAGAACCTTTTTTGTATAAATCAGGAAAAGGAGCTGCAAGACTGCTAAGAGCGTGCCGCTGGCAAAGGTCTGTGGACCCCGAGATGTGACGGCACTATGGGCCGGTTAGTGATTGCAGCCTGGGAAGGGCCATGGACTTTGGAAATCTCAGCTTTAATGCCATTCTTAGAGGGAAGCTTCTTTCAGATTTGCCATCAAATGGTGGATATCACAGTTTTTTAAGTTTAAAAATCATATGTCTCACTTTAGGCCAGGAGTTCGAGATCAGCCTGGCCAACATGGTGAAACCCCATCTCTACTAAAAATACAAAAATCAGCCAGGCGTGGTGGTACACATGCCTGTAATCCTGACTACTTGGGAGGCGGAGGTTGCAGTGAGCCAAGATCATGCCACTGCACTCCAGCCTGGGCGACAGAGCAAGACTCTGTCTCAAAAAAAAAAAAAAAAAATATATATATACACACATATATAATATATATGTCTTCTATCTGATCTACCTCTGAGCAAATCACACAGCAGGAAATGTTCTAAGTTTTAAATAAAAACCATGATACAAAATTCTATGTACAGTATAATCTCAAATGCATTAGAGAGAGAGAGCAAATAAACAGAAGTGGAAAAATATAAAAACACAAAAATCATAAGTATTTTTCGAGTGATGAACCTAAACAGGATTGTCCTAAACTTTCTTTACAAAATAGAGATGCTTAATTCTGTAAGAGACATGTTTAACATGACATTTTGTTAGTAACACTAACGTACTTTAACAAACATATGGTGCAGCATTAGGTAGGTTTCACTTTGGAAGTTTCATTAACTTGTGTGTTTGGTAAACCTGAGACACTAATATGCACTAGGTTTTGTTGTTGTTTTTGAGACAAGGTCTTGCTCTGTCACCCAGGCTGGAGTGCAATGACACGATCTTGGCTCACTGCAACCTCCACCTCCTGGGTTCAAGTGATTCTCATGCCTCAACCTCTCAAGTAGCTGGAAATACAGTCATCCACCACCGTGTGTGGCTAATTTTTTTGTATTTTTAGTAGAGATGGGGTTTTGCCACGTTGCCCAGGCTGGTCTTGAACTACTGAGCTCAGGCAATCTGCCCAGCTTGGCCTCCCAAAGTGCTGGGATTACAGGCATGGGCCACCACGCCCAGCCTATGCACTAGTTTTAAAATTCAGAGGATTAAATTTTATCTACATCGTATAAGGAAATGTGTAGGCTGGGCACAGTGACTCAAGCCTATAATCCCAGGACTTTGTGGGGCGGAGGCAGGTGGATCACTTGAAGTCAGGAGTTAAAGGGCAGCCAGGCCAACTTGGTAAAATCCCATCTCTATTAAAATATATATATACAAAAAATTAGCCAGGTGTGGTGGCACATGCCTGTAATCCCAGCTACTCCAGAGGCTGAGGCAGGATAATGCCTTAAACCCAGGAGGTGGGGGGTACAGTGAGCCGAGATCACGCCATTGCACTCCAGCCTGGATGAAAAAGCCAGACTCCATCTCAAAAAGAAAGAAAGAAGGAAAGAAAGAAAGAGAAAGAAATGTGTAAACATGCCCAAGAAAATCAGTCAACTGGCAAAAATGAACTGTTGATCTTTTTTTTCTTACTCATCCTTCCTTCTGATTCATTTCATTCTCCTACTAAATACCTTTCTTACAGGACTCTAATCAAGACACAGAATGAGATCCAAACTCTCTAGTTCTTTACTTTTTTATAATTATTTTTTCCTCATGTCTCATAATCTGCTTTGTTTTGTTTTGAGATGGAGTCTCACTCCAGTTGCCCAGTCTGGAGTGCAGTGGCCGGATCTTGGCTCACTGCAACCTTCACCTCCCAGACTCAGGCAATCCTCCCACCTCAACTTCCCGAGTAGCTGGAACTACAGGCACATGCCACCACACCCGGCTAAGTTTTTATATTTTCAGTAGAGATGGGGTTTCACCATGTTGGCCAGGCTAGTCTCAAACTCCCGGGCTCGAGCAATCCACCTACCTCAGCCTCCCAGAGTGCTGGGATTACAGGCAAGAGCCACCACCCCCAGCCTTCATCTTTATTTCTTTATAAGAAACACTTAAACAGTGCTTCTCTTCATGTACTCCTCTAAGCACTATGTAATTACTCAGTTCACCTAAGTAATTCTTCATGTTGGCATTCACAGCATGGTAACCTAGTTTCCACCGTAGGCCAGCCTTTCCTGCCTCTCCAGTGGATCCGTAATGTGGCCTTATGAACATCCTCAAAGGGACTTCTCATCTTGTTCATCTCTTCCTGAGACACAATCCTCCCACCCCCACCCCCAAAATTCACTTGTCAAAGGTCAAGACAAGCTCAAATCCTGCCTGCATTAAAGCTTCCCGAAGCCTCCCAGTCAGAACTATCCCTACCCATTCCTCCCTCTGGTACTGGAGGTACAACAATTTCTGAAGAATATAAACTCTCAAAGGAATTAAACCTCCTAGTTTACATCATCCTTCTCTAGTTTTCTCTCCTCATCCTGCCTGGCTCTGTGTTCTGCATAATAGATGTGGCTCAACATGCCATGCCATGTAAATACACTCATTTCATCTATAAAATAAAGATCGACTGTAGTTAAAGAGCAGTTTTCAGTAGTGCTAGCCATGAACAGAACACTATATATTGCCCCATGTGATTCTTTATTACCAAAATTGTTATAAATGGCCATGATGTAAAATAATCACCATTTTCTATGTGCCAAGTGCCATGTAAGCACTTTACATACCTTCTAAATTCACATATTCCCCCCAAATTACTCTTTAACGGAAAAACTTGCCTTATTACCCAAGACTATTATAATGTTCTCATATTACAGAGGGTTCACCACTTTATAAAAAACAATACACTATTTGAGGAAGACATATTCACCAGAACTAATTCGATTAGGGTAGTTTTAGATGTTTATAGAAATCATATGATAAACTATCAAAAAATCAGATGAGGAGACAAAGAAATTCAGCATGGATAGATGAATTATTCCTGGGGATTGACTTTACAATTGCTACTGCTAGGAAATTTATAAATTAGCTCTAGAAAGATTCTTTAAAAGAAAAAAAAGTTGAAGGAATGAAAAAACAGACACAAAAAGAAAAAAAAAGATAAGTAAAACAGCCAGTTGCCATACTATGGAATCACAAGTATATTATTACAAGAGGGAAAAACACCTAAATGTTTCAGAATTAGTCTTTGACGCTGGGGATGAATTTGCAGTGCCAACACTGTCGATGGATTCAAAAAGCTCTGCATAGCAAACATCTCCAAGCAGCAAAGGTAACACAGTGTGGGAACTCTGTTTAGAGGGACTAAAAGTGATTGTGATCACACAGACATGCTGAAGTTGCAGATATCAGCCCAGAGTTTGAACAAAAGCACTCTGGGAAATGTGAAAGTTGAAATTATAGAAATAGATCACTTATTCATGGTTCAATCACATTATATAACTAAATACTTTCCTTAAAAACGAAACTCATGGCCAGGCACGGTGGCTCATGCCTGTAATCCAAGCTGCTTGAGAGGCTGAGGCACAAGAATCGCTTGAACCCAGGAGGCGGAGGTTGCAATGAGCCAAGATCGCACCACTGCACTCCAGCCTGGGTGACAGACCAAGACTCTGTCTCAAAAAAAAAAAAAAATTCATGTGAAAGAAGCTTCTCTGCCCAGACCAGGCCTGAAGAGCATCTGTGCTCTTCAGAAGCAAGTCCTCTTACAGCACCCACAACTGAGTAAGGGTTGAAACAGGTGGCACTAGAAACTCATTAGGAGCCCTCGGGTCCCTTGAAAGACCCTTCAACTTCACACAAACTTCACCATATCAAGAGATAGAAGATAGTATATTAGAAAGAGACAAGAAATTGAAAAACAGTCCTCTCCTTCTGTTCCGTTCTGATATGCATTTGTTAAATGAATTTTTAGCAAATTGAGAAATTTAACCATTTTAAGAAATTTTAGAGTCATAGAGACCTAAAACCTCCATCTTCTGTATTTGACCCAAATCTTAGAGCAGCAACTGACCAGAGAACACACACAGCCCTTTTGGCTTGCTTCCAAATTCTCAGCTAGGATATCAACAGAGTAACAACGTAAAATGTGCAAATCTCAGAACACAAAGTAGCAAGGAGGGATACCGGGAA
The DNA here is from genome assembly GCA_963573385.1 of Cacajao melanocephalus. Classification (NCBI taxonomy): domain Eukaryota; kingdom Metazoa; phylum Chordata; class Mammalia; order Primates; family Pitheciidae; genus Cacajao; species Cacajao melanocephalus. The sequence continues at coordinate 20,555 of CAUYLG010032843.1, forward strand.
TAACGACTCTTTTCGTTTTAGGTAAATTTGCAGCAACCTTATAGCAGTAAGTGCAGCCTTTGAAAAGACAAGGATATGCCTCGGGATTCTTCAACAGGGCACGGCCTGTGCGTGGGCACAGGCGCTCCAAGAGCCAGGGTGCCTGGAAAGAGGGCCAAGCCCCAGGGGCTGCTCCCAGCTCCACCTGGAGGGACCACTCACCTCTCCAGGTTCATCCTGCTGTGCAGACAGCACCCATGAGGATTTCTCTTTTCTAAAGTAAAGTTGTTGGAAAGCCTACATCTAAGTGAAAGGTTTTCTTTTTGATGATTTAAGCTTTTGTTCAATTACATATGAGAACAAGAATAATCTCTCATTTGATAAGATAATAAAACAAAATAAAATAGTATTAGCAGTTCAGAAAACCTATTTGTGCTAAAACGATTAGTGCCTCTAAAATACAACATTGTCACCAGAAGCCCTAGTGGTCTTGCGGATAAGGCACTGGCCTCCTAAAATAGAATGTTGTCACAGTAGTTTGATGAGAACCCAGTATAGAGGGTGTTCTGAGGACCACATTTCCTATCACATAAAACAAAATCCTGCCCTTGAAGATGCAAAATGCCCACACCTGCCACTGCTGTATCCTGCCCTGTTTCTCTGGAGAGGCTGCGAGAAAACGCCTCAGGCCCCACAGATGCGGCGCCAGCAACCTTCACTCACCTGAATGTGCATGGCGCCCTCTACTGCTTCTTGGATATTGAGACAACCACTGATGAGTGACAGCTGCTCTTCCACAGTCAGGGAGCCTTTCAGAGAGCCTGCCTGTTCCAGCGACTTCATCTCCTTCCTGGAAAGGCAGAGAGAAGGATCACTGTGAGTATTCAAGACCACATTTGAAAACAAACAAAGCTCAGCATCAGAAATCATCAGGGAAATGCAAAACAGAACCACAACGAGATACCACCTCACACCCATTAGGGTGGCGACTACCAAAAATAGAAACTAGCAATTGTTGGCAAGGCTGTGGAGAAACCGAACCTTTGTGCACTGTTAGTGAGGCTGTAAAATGGTGCGACCGCCATGGAAAACAGACATGGCAGTTCCCCAAAACAGAATTACAGCATGCTCCAGCAATTCCACTTCTAGGTATAAACCCAAAATAATGGAAAGCAGGGTCTCCAAGAGATTTTTGTACACTCATGTGCACAACAGCATTATTCGCAATAGCCAGGAGGGAGAAGCAACCTAAGTATCCATCAATAGATGAGTAGATAAGCAAAATATGGTACATACACACAACGGAATATTATTCAGCATTAAAGACGAAGGAAATTCTGACACATGCTATGATATGGATGAACCTTGAGGACATTATGCTGAGTGAAATAAACCAGTCACAAAAGGAAAATTACTGTGTGATTCCATTCACAAGAGGTATCTAGAGCAGTCAAAATAATAGAGGCAGGCCAGTCGCGGTGGCTCATACCTGTAATACCAGCACTTTGGGAGGCTGAGGTGGATGCATCACTTGAGGTCAGGAGTTCGAGACTAGCCTGGTTAACGTGGTGAAACCCTATCTCTACTAAAAGTACAAAAAAAATAACTGGGTGTAGTGGTGGGCACCTGAAATCCCAGCTACTTGGGAGGCTGAGGCAGGAGAATCACTTGAACTCGGGCAGCAGAGGTTGCAATGAGCCAAGGTCACGCCACTGCACTCCAGCCTGGGCGACAGAGCGAGACTCTGTCTCAAAAAAATACTAACAGAGACAGAACTAGAATGTTGGTAGCTGCCAGGAGCTGGGGGTTGAGGAATGGGGAGTTAAGGTTTACTGGGTACAGAGTTTCCATTTGAAAAGATGAAAATGTTCTGGAGATGTATGATGGTGAGGGTTGCAAAACAATGTAAATATACTTAACACACTTAAAACATTAAGATAAGTTGTATTATGTACACTTTACCACAATTTAAAATCTTAATTCCTTTTTTTTAAATGAAATGAGCCCCATGGCAGGGGCGGGGGGGGAGTTGGAAAACGGTGGTTCTTAACCCTTTTCCTGGGGTCAGGCCCCTGGGGTGGAAGGATTGAAAGAAGGTACCTTACAACAGTTGGCTTCGTGGCCTGTGAGCTGTGAGGTCACCTGGGCCACCAGGCTCAGGAGGGCCTGTGCTGGGTTTACTGGTCTGCTGTCAGCATCTTAAAATTCTTAATATATTTTTGTTTTGGGGTTTCTTTTTTTTTTTTTTTTTTGAGACAGGGTCCTGCTCTGTCACCCAGGCTGGAGTGCAGTGGCACAATCATGACCCACCACACCCTCGACCTCCCAGAATCAAGTGATCCTCCCACCTCAGCCTCCCAAGTATTGAGGACTACACACACGCACCACCACACCTGACTAATTTTTTTGTATTTTTTGGTAGAGACGGGGTTTCACCATGTTGCCCAGGCTGGTCTTAACTCCTGGTCTCAAGTGATCCTTCTGCCTTGGCCTCCCAAAGTGCTGGGATTATAGGTGTGAGCCACAGTGCCTGGCCCTAAATTTTTTTTAAAGGAGAGAGAGAATGTTTGAGATTTTTTCTCAAAAATGTAAGTAATCTGGAAGATTTGTAATATATCAGCTTAAAAAAAAAGTCTACCTACCTTAAAATGGGGCCAGAAAACAGATATCTTATTTTGGAGGATTATAAGGACAAACATACAGATTCCTGCTCAGATCTCATCACCTGCAAAACACCTCAGTGTTAAGTACCAAATATCCTGGACCACCATCCCCGGTGAGCAGGCATTTTCAAAGTTTCATATAGAACAAATTCCTTGAATTGGAGGCTGATACAGTTGGTGAGGCGAGGCACAGTGGCTCGTGCCTATAATTCCAACACTGTGGGAGGCCAAGGCAGGTGGGTCACGTGAGGACAGGAGTTTGAGACCAGCCTGGTCAACATGGTGAAACCTCATCTCTACAAAAAATACAGAAAGTAGCTGGGCATGGTGGTGCACACCTGTAGTCCCAGCTACTCGGGAGGCTGAGGTGGGAGAATCACTTGAGCCCAGGAGGTGGAGGGTGCAGTGAGCCAAGATTGAGCCACTGCACTCCAACCTGGAAGACAGAGCAAGATCCTGTCTCAAAAAACAAACAAGAAAGCAAAAAACAAAAATAAGTTAGTTAGTGAAAAATATACAAAACGAAATATGTGTCATGGCCAGTTCATTTGGAAGTTTATTAGTTGAACAGGGTACTGTGAGGCGTCTTAGCAACAGATTAGAAATTGAAGATTTAGAAGGTCGATAGCTAAAATCAAAAAAGGACTGGTTCAAGGTAAATGGTAGCAGATAAATATCTGAAACATTGTGGAGGGAAATATAACAAAAAGGGTCATGAAAAAATGTTTGTCTATTAAGATAAAAAGGAAATGCAGATGTTCATGGGTCATATGGGGTCCTGTGATTCTGAGTCAGCAGCACTCAGCACACTGCCCTGAACGCAGACGGTGCCTCCTACGCGGCATTATTCAGGGAAAGAGGGCACCATGTGATCTAAAGATCATTTGTCATTCACTGTGTAGTATGTTTTGATCCATCTTTGAAAATGTTTAGTTACACAACTCTGTAAACATACTATAAAACCACTGAATTGGACGCATCAAATGAGTCAGTTGTATGACACGTAAATTTATCTCAATAAAGCAGTAGCATTAATATCTTATTGCTACTGTAACAAATTATCACAAACAGTGGCCTAAACAATACAAATGTATTATCTTACAGTTCTGGAGGTCAGAAATCCCGTGTAGACTAACATCAAAGCGTCGTCAGGGAACACACTCCTTCTGGAGGCTTCGAGGAGAACGCGTGCCTGGCCTGGCCCAGCCTCTAGAGGCTGCCTGCATCTGGGGCTCATGGGTCCTTCCCCTCCGCAGCCAGCCACCCCTGCCCCACCTGTTTCTGTCATCACGTCTTCTTCCTTGACTCCTACCTCCCTTTATCCCTCTAAGGACCCATGCGATCACACCAGGCCAAGCCAGCTACTCCAAGATAATCTCCCCGTCTTGCCATTCTCAACTCAGTCCCATCTGCAATGTCCCTTTTGCCATGTAAGGTTCTGGCTCATCCAAAGTTGTGCCAAATATCTGGACATCTAACTGTGGTTGCAGGTATGTTGTTCTGGAGATGATAAGCAATTTGCTCCTGGCGGGCACTTGAGGGTACTACCAACCAAGGAACTAGTCTGAATTCTTGGTTCGGGGGTTTTTCAGGTGACACAGGTAGTATGAATTTGAGCTCCGAAATTTTGAGGATTGCTCTATGGTTACAAATTCCCAGGACGGTTAGAAAAGCAGACCCCAGGCCAGGTGCAGTGGCTCACAGCTGTAATCCCAGCAGTTTGGGAGGCCGAGGCAGGCGGATCACCTGAGCTCAGGAGTTTGAGACCAGCCTGGCCAACACGGTGAAACCCTGTCTGTACTAAAAATAGAAAAATTAGGCAGGTGTGGTGCCACAACCCTGTAATCTCAGCTACTTGGGAGGCTGAGGCAGGAGAATCGCTTGAACCTGGGAGGTGGAGGTTTCAGTGAGCCGAGGTCATACCACTGCACTCCAACCTGGGTGACAGAAGGAGACTCTGTCTCAAAAAAAAAGAGAGACAGAAAGAAACACAGACTTCCACAGTAGGCAGACTGGCTGAGGGCAGGAGGGAGCAACAGAAACACAACCAGTAGTGGAGACACCATGACTGTAGGCCATAAAAAGGCAGGACTTTAGAAAAGAACACAGCCACCCTATAACTGCCGTGAGCTGCCAGAGCCACTCTCCGGCTGTCAGAGGCTCAGGTGTCCCCTGAACAATGTCTGTTTCCGCGACAAAGATGCAGCTGCAGAGATGGCATCCTGTATCCCTTCCTCCCTCTCCTGGTGTCACAATCAGCCCTCATCAAGAGCAGGGATCAGAGTACCCTGTCCTTTACAGGCTGAAAGGGCCTATTTTGGAGATTACAACACACTTGAATTATCCAGTTTTGAACTACCTGATTGATATAAGTTTGACCTGCAGCAGTGGCTAAGCCTAGGAGTCAACATTGGTAAAAGACAGCCACACTGCCTACAAATGCAACCGGAGGAAAAGCATTTGTACGGCAGAAGAGCTATTTGTAGCTACCAAACAAAAACTCACTTCAGCTGAATTATAAGTTTTCGGTGTTACAGAGAAATAATGGAGATGTTTAATACAGAGCCCGTTGCTTTTCTAAGACTATTTCCTTTTCATAATTTAAGAAATTTTAAATGTGGAAAGGATAAACATCCTCCTATCTCCACCCTCCAGAACTAACCACTTTTTAAGTAAACAAAACCTAAATGATTCTCTTGGCGCCACCACCCCAGCCTCACTCAACCATCCTCCCACTGAACACACAGGGTCTCTGGATGCCAAGGCCTGGAGCATAGTGAGTAACCACTGCGTCCTTTAGGAAGTTATGTCTGAGCACCTGATGTGCTCAAAGCACCTGCTCCAAGCGTAGTAGGCCAGTTGTGTGTCTTCAAACCTTTCCACTAATCCAAAGCAAACTTTTAGCCTTTTTTTCCCCAAAAGTACTGAATGAGATTAGACAGATAACGGGAGAACAGGAGACTCTTGTTCCTGGGTCCTCCAGGGACCATCCCAGAATGAGAAGGTCCCACGGAGACAGCAAGCCAAGGCAGGAAAAGCCACAACCACTGGCCTCTTGCAGAGCAGACTCAGAATGTGCAGTGGGGGTTCTGCCCCAGGCGCTTCCTTCCTGGGCAGCACACACAGGTAGGAGAGAGAACCTGGGTGTGAGGGAGAGACCTGCGTGGTCACGCATTAACCCATCAGCCAACTGCAAATTCCAGGACCCTGCTGCGTGGTCCCGAGGGACATCCAGTGAAAGCTGCGGAGGAGCTTCCCTACCTGCAGACAGAGCTCAATAAATCCGTATGACAAATCAAACCCAGCCTTTTGGCAACCTTTTGTCCCAGTTAGATTAATTCCAATATTTTTTATTCTTTTGGAAGAACTTCTGCCTCAAGCTTTGTAGAAGACGTACATAAACACCTGGAAAAGATGTGCCAATCAACCGGGATTTTCAAAAGCCTCACACACACCAGGCTGTGGCATTGCCACACTTAATGTCAGATTAGAGGCACTAGGAGAAGGCTGCAGTGTGCCAGGTCTACCTCTAGAGGTCAGCCTAACACTAGGACTCAAAATACTGGCTGCTAACCTGCCATGTTAAATTTTTACTTAAAATTAGAGAAAAGGAAATGTTAACCGTTCTCACGGTAGGAATAGGGTATGGGTGGTTTTAATTTTTTTATGTTTCTTTTTTTGAAGTGTACTCAAAAGGAGCATGTATTTATATTTTAAAAGGACTGAAGAAATCGGGACTTCTGTGCACTGACGATGGGAATGTGGAAATGGCATAGCTACCGTGGAAAACGTATGGTGGTAACTCAGAAAGTTAAAAATAGAACCACCATATGATCCAGGAACGTCACTGCTGTGGTACATCCAAAAGAACTGAGGGAGGATCTCAGAGAGATTTGCACAGTCATGCTCATAGCAGTGTTGTCAACAGCAGAACAAAGAGGTAGGCAACCCAAAAGTCCACCCATAGATGGAGAGGGTAACAAAACATGGTTTCACACCTACGGTGGAATCTTATTCGGCCCACAAGGGAAGGAAGTCCTGTCATATGCCACAATGTTGATGAACCAACCTACCTTCCTTCCTTCTTTCCTTCCTTCCTTCCTTCTTTCCTTCCTCCCTCCCTCCCTCCCTTTCTTTTCTTTGTTCTTTTCCCTTCCTTCCTTCCTTCCTTCCTTCCTTTCTCTCTCTTTCTTTCTTTCTTTTTCTTTCTTCCGACAGAGTCTCGCTCTGTCACCCAGGCTGGAGTGCAGTGGCACAATCTTGGCTCACTGCAACCTCCGCCTCTTGGCTTCAAGTGATTCTCCTGCCTCAGCTTCCCAAATAGCTGGGACTACAGGTATGTGCCACCACGCCCAACTGATTTTTGTATTTTTTAGTATAGAAGGGGTTTCACCATATGTTGGCCAGGCTGGTCTTGAACTTCTGACCTCAGGTGATCCGCCGGCCTCAGCCTCCCAAAGTTCTGGGATTACAGGCGTGAGCCACCATGCCTGGCCTAGGATGAACCTTTTACTTAACATTAGGTTTAAGTGAAATGAGCCTGACACAAAAGGACAGATGCCATATGACTCCACTTAAATAAGGTGCCCAGAGCAGTCAAACTCACAGAGACAGAAAATAGAATGGTAGATGTGAGGGACTGGTGGACGCATGAAAGGAAAGTTGTTTAACAGGCACAGAGTTCAGGTTTACAAGATGAAAAAGCTCTGCAGATTGATTGCACAACCATGTGAACGTACTTAATGCTACTGAACTATTATACACGTTAAAATGGCAAAGATCGCCTAACTTCATGAGAACTAGAATTTAGATAAGTTGATTTAGGGTGTAACGAGCTTGTAGATTTCACAGAATTAGTTAGAAAATCGTTTTGGCTAGTATATTCCATTTAATTCATGCAATAACCTAGGTCTTGGACTTTGAATTACACGCAGTAACATAAAGCACATCTATTTATCTCTGCTCCCTCCATAAACCTGAATAAAACCAGGCTAAATGAATATTTTTTTAAAAGCACAGACCTGGGCCGGGTGTGGTGGCTCACACTTGTAATCTGAACACTTTGGGAGGCTGAGGCAGACGGATCTCTTGTGCTCAGGAGTTTGAGACCAGCCTGGGCAACATGGCCAAAAGGCTGAGGTGGGAGGATCACTTGAGCCCCAGAGGTAGAGGTTGCAGTGAGCAGAGATCGCACCACTGCACTCCAGCCTGGGCATCAGAGCAAGACCCTACCTCAAAAAAAAAAAAGTGTAGGTTCACAAGGTGAAAGATTATTGGGAGACAAAATGGACAGAAGATGCAAATTTTTTGGAAAATAGGAAATCATGCAAAAGTAGTTAGGTAAATAAATGACTGAATAAGGTGGAGAAAGCTGAAACTCAGGCACGGGGCTAAGGAAAATGCCAATGAAAAGCATGTCACAGCAGCTTCTGAGAGACCTGGAAAAGGTCAGAATCCGCAGGTACCAAAGAGGACACAGTGTGAGTGAGGAGTGAGAGCTGAGAAGAGTTTACTGAAAACGGTGCCACTCCTAAAGAAGTCCAACCACAAAGCGCCAGACACAGCAGAGGGCATGGGCGGGGGGCTGCAGAAACCAGGGGCTTCAGATAGAGACCCTGAGAGGCAAGAGCCATGCACGCACACACACCACATACACACAACTACACACCACATGTACGCACTACACACACCACACACAACTACACACACCACATATACACACTACACACATATCACCATACACAAAACTACACACACCACATATATGCACTACATGCATCACCACACACACAACTACACACCACATACACACTACACATACCACATATATACACTACACACACACCACATACACACAACTACACACACCACATATACGCACTACACACATACCACATACACACAGCTACACACACCACATATACACACCACACACAACTACACACATCACATACACACCACATATACACACAACTACACACACACCATACAAACAACTGCACACACCACATATACACACTACACACCACATACAACTACACATACCACATACATGCACTACACACAACACCATACACACAACTACACACACCACACATAGGCACTACACACACACAACCATACACACAACTGCACACACCACATACACACAGTACACACACCACATACACACAGCTACACACACCACATATACACACCACACACAACTACACACATCACATACACACCACATATACACACTACACACATACCAGCATACAAACAACTGCACACACCACATATACACACTACACACCACATACAACTACACACACCACATACATGCACTGCACACACCACACATACCTACACACACCATATACACAATACACATGTTCACACACCTACACACAACACACACACAACTACACACAACACATATAAACACTACACTCACCACATATACACACAATTACACACACACCACATACACACAACTACACACACCACATACTATACACACCACATATACACAAAACTACATACACACCACCATACACACAACTACACACGCCACATATACGCACTACCCACACACCACCATACACACAACTACACACACCACCATACACACACCACATACATACAACCTCACACACCACATATACACAGTACAATATAAGGATTACTTATAGTCATATTGAATTTCCAAAATTAATATTTGCATTTACCATTTTTTAATGATAGATTAAAAAGTTAGTTGTCTTACTTTGATAATTTTGGCTTAGGACCTATCACATTTTTGATGCTTTTGGTCACAGTTCTGTCTCTAGAACTATACACACAACTACACACAGCCCACATACACACTACACACACACCACACACACACAACTACACATACCCAATATACACACTACACACACACCACACACACACACCACCATACATACAACTACACACACTCTATATACACACTACACACATATCACATACACACACTACACACACCACATACACACACTACACACCACACACTACATACATACCATATACACACAACTATACACACCACACATGCACCCACACCACATACACACACTACACTCACTACATACATGCAACTACATACAGCATTACGCACTACACATACCACACAAACATGCTACACACATACCACATACAACCACACACACACCACATATACAGACTACACACAGCACACACACATACCACACACACGCACCACACACACTCCCGAGTAGCTGTGATTACAGGCGTGCACCACCATGCCCGGTTAATTTTTTATTTTTAGTAGAGTCAGGGTTTCACTATGTTGGCCAGGCTAGTCTCAAACTCCTGACTTCAGGTGACCCACCTGCCTCAGCCTCCCAAAGTGCTGGGATTACAGGCGTGAGCCACTCACTGTACCTGACCTGTAACATAAATATTCTATTGTGCTGTTAAGTTACAGGGCTTTGACTCCTAGGTCTGAAAAAGGCACCAACCCCTGCTAAATCTTGAGCTCTGACACCAGTTGAAGGCTCATCTTTAGACCCAGGAGAAGGAGACACTCAAAATGAACTGTTTTCATGAGACACAGGGCCAGAAATCAAAACTATGCAATCCCTCTAGACCCAGGTACTATTGAGGAAGAGATGGGTGTGTGAGATTGTAAGGGCCGATTTTGAGGGGCAAGATTAGTTCAGAGTATTTCTATAAATTAAACATTAATATCAAAACACACTTGCCTAATGGAAGACCAGTGTCTGGGCCCGTGTGTTGGAACAACAGGGTTTTCTTGGAACTTTGATCTGCTCTTTAATATAAAATTATACAAGGTTATAAAAAGTTTATGGAAATCTCACCTTATGGTCAACCTGATTAGACAGATTTATTTATAATGTTTTATTAAAATTATCATTAACATTAATAATATACCATACAAAGGTAAAATTTGGTTTTCTCTTTTCAACAAAATTTTCATGTAAGAGATAAGAGATTTTTGTTTACCTTTTCAGAAAAACCACAGAAGAAAAAAAATAGAGGGAAGGAGAAAGACAGATTTAGCTGGCCACATGCTATCTTTATTAGGTCTTATTGTTTAAGAAACAGTCTCCTCTCTATCAAGAGAAAATGTTTTTGTATTATAATTTTGGCCAAATGCACGACTGTTTTATAGTAACTTGTGATCCTATTTTGTGACATCAAGTGTCTTGAAACTTTGATATTGACAGACTTCCCAACAGCAAAATTTCAAGTTCTAAATTATCTGACCTTAAACTAACTTTTTTGGATATTAGGTTCCCTGAAGTCCAAGAGAGACATATTAGACTTATTAGGCTCATTTGTTATGTTAGAATTATGCAAGCCAGGCATTGCAGCACTTTGGGAAGATAAGGTGAGTGGATTGCTTGTGCCCAGGAGTAAAGAGATCAGCCTGGACAACACGGCAAAACCACATCTCTACCCCAAAAATACAAAAATTAGCTGGGTGTGATGGCGCATGCCTGTAGTCTCAGCTACTCTTGGGACTGAGGTGGGAGGATTGCTTGAACAGAGAGGGCAGAGATTGTAGTGAGCCAAGATTGCACCACTACACCCCAGTCTGGGCAACAGAGTGAGACCCTGTCTCAAAAACAAACAAACAAAAAAAAATGCAGGAAGAATTTCAAATCTGAGGTGTTGTTTAGCTCCTTTTGGGTTATGTTTACATAGACATGTTGTTAATGTGTTCCAGGATTATATGAGATTTTTAAGTTCTGATATGTCTTAGTATATTGTCAGTAATATTATGATTTTTATGTTAAATTGTTGTATGCTACAGAAATAACCAATTTCCTTGTCAACAGAGTCTTTAACTATGGCTGTCCTAAGACTTTTGTCATCCACAATTGTTGTTTTGTGTTGATTCTTCTCAAAAAGTGACTTATAATCAGCTATTGTCCAGGCCTTGCTTCTTTGGGGGGAGTTCATGAAAAGGACTCTTGAATGCAAGTCTCTGATAACTTTGGAGATTGTGTCATTGGATATGAGAGAAAACTTCAGTGTGCCGGTGGAAAGACTGATGTGTTTACAAAGATGGCTAACTCAACATGAAGCAGAGCAGGAGTTGATTGCATGGACTGAACTAATGGAGACTGAAATAACTTTTATGGCTTTTTTTGTTTGAAATACTGCTGATTCTTTTTATTTTGTTTTTCAGAGTCTGAAGAATTTTTTTCTTTTGAGCCATGTAAGGCCTTTAAGTATCATTTAAGTATATTGAGTAGAGTATATTTTTGTAAACAGACTTTGAGGCATATTTCTCTCTCTGACTAATTTATCCAGAATTTGTAAACTATTTGTGAATATTCTTAACTCATGGCAATCTGTTTGTTTGCATACAGTTAAACAACATTTTTCTTTGGTAATGGGACACAGCTGAAGGAACTGGTTGTTTTCCCAGGGCTTTGATTGAAATAGTCTTGTGAGAGGTTCAGCAAAGCCAATGTAGGAGAGCCAATGTGAACAGTGATTCTTGTTGCATTTTGTGTGGGTAATCAGGCCAAGTATATGAGAGACTGAAGCTTATTTTGCAGGTAGATTGGTTCTGCTGCGTTTGTCTTTGGTGAAAGTGGAGGACTGAAGAGAAAGATTATGTTTTGGAAGAAAAACTTTAGTATTAGATTAATCTTTGATTCCTGGATGGCCATGAGGTCATCCATGGTATGGAGCTACCCACAATGCCTCTCCTCAGCAAGAAGCGGCCAGAAAGATTGATGGCCAGATGCCCCATGATTGAGGGATCTATAAAGAGGGGGCTGAAACCAACCCAATTTTTTTGGTAAACATAGACATTGATCCTTCTTGTCTTAAAGCTTGGAACTTACATTTGTTTTATCTGAGTTCCTTCCTCAGGAAATGACATTCAGTCTTCTCAAAAAAAGGACAGAACTGAAACTCACCAGATCATCACATCCAGACAGTGAGACTCCAGACTCCTCATTCAGCATGATCGCTTCCTTGCTCCTCCCTAGTTCCTGTTTTCCTACACATTGCTACATTTCTTCCCTGCTATATAAACCCCCAATTTTAGGTGGTCAGGGAGATGGATTTGAGACTGAGCTCCCTTCTCCTTGGCTGAAGCACCCGATTAAAGCCTTCTTCCTTGGCAGTACTCCTCATCTCAGGCATTGGTTTTCACTGCGGTGAGCAGCAGGACCTAGACCCAACCCCTGGTGTTTTGGTAACAAAATCACCTTATGAGGAAAGTATTATTATGTGTCCATATCCCAGATGAGGAAACTGAGACTCAGTGAGTTACCCGGCTATGAAGATTGAGCCAGATGCGACTGCAAAGCTCACAGTCGGCCCCTGAGCCACACTGAGTCCCTCTGCACTGCTCATTTCTTTTCATACTGTGCTGCCTGCTTTCTATCTACAGTATGACTCCAGGTATAATGCAGCCTCCTGAGGAATAAAGGACACAGATAACACTTCTTTCAGAAATCTCTGTGCCAGCCTATCATGAACTCCCAAGGGGATTTCTGGCAGGGTCTTTGGCTCCCACCTATTCCCGAAGGTCTGAGAACCCGAGGAGCTAAAGATAGGGAAGAGGCAGGCAGACGGGGAAGATCAGGTAAGACGAGTTTAAGGAGGTGAGTCTACCTCAACTCCAGCCAACAGAAATCCCAGAACAGCGGAGGCGAAGAGCGGAGAGCAGCGAGGAAATAAACAGGCCAGGGGTTGTTCCTTAGCGGATGGCTGTGTCATGCTGTCTACTTTGACACTGACATTGCTGTTGTTTACAGGCCCTGATCATGCAGACGCAGAGGGCTGAGCCAGACTCCACCCCTGACTCCAGCCCCAGGGACTCTTAATTCCATACAGGCAGGTTAAATTGAGGCTGCACGAAAATCTTCAATTAAGTTGCTGCAAAGCAAAAGAGTCGGAAGACAGCCCCACCTCAGCCCATGTGGCACGGCGATAGTGTCTGGACCGTAATAACCGTGGTAAGTGTTCCTGAAGTTGGGGAGAGGGCAGAACACCCGACTTTTCATTAAGAAGAGTAGCTCCAGACTTCTGCTTGACAGCACAATGTTTTAAAAATCTGGCATGCCTGTCTCCAAAGACTACCTACAATTTCCCCAGGTCTCCACCCCACCCCATTATTCACACCCATGAGCCACCCCGCCCCCTTAGACTTCGGGATCTGCAAACCTCGCAGTGAGGCATGTGAACTTAAATGCACCGTAGGAAGAAAGAAAACTGCCTCTGTCTGTCACACAGGAGGGCTGTGGGTCTGCAGGCCTGCATCCACCCTGTGGTGGCCCGTCGGGGTCCCTGCCCTCCCCCTTCCTTCCCCCTCCTCATTCAGAAGGTCTCCTCCCTCCAGGCCAGTGGTAACATTGGGATCTGGGTAGCAGGGAGACAGGGGAGGAGAGGGCCTGCTTAAGCATCAAGGCGATGAATTTCACCAAAGTTTACACTGGAGTATCAAGCACTGGCCCAGTTAATAAATGGGGTACTTTGGTTTCCTGTTCATCGTTGTTGGAAACCTCACAGGGAGACAATGCTCAGTCAAAGCAGGAGTCATACCATTCTTGAGTGACAGCGCCTACACCTTCATAGCCCAACCGTGACTGCTAATATGCATGTGTCTAGATATACAGCATGCAGGATCATGCCGGAAGCGTGCAGCCTCAGAATATGCAGCAAGGTCACTCGGAATCCTGCCGCCCAGAGTCAAAGTATTAGTATTTTGACTTCTCCCCAATGCTTTGGATATACAATTAGCATATATTTGAGTTTTACTAATCAGACAAAACAAGGCTATCTCTGTTTGGGAAGAAAAATAAATAAGGGAAATGACGCAATTATTTGATCTGTCCTAATGAGCTAAGTGACAGCAGGATCTGTAAACTCACAAGGAAGTAGGGTTGAACAACCCGGCTGAACCCACAGCCGCGGCCATGAACTTTTGGCTACAGACACAGGCATGTACAATTTTGGCTGGCTGGGCTGGGCTGGACTGGGCTGGGCTGGGTTGGGCTCACTCACGTGGCTGCAATGAGTAGTGGGCTAGCAGTTGATGTCCAGCTGTTGGTGCGGTGCAGGTTGGTGTTGGCTGATAGCTGGGTCACACATCTCCAGCTGACTAGGCTGAGCTGACCCGATGAGAAGGAAGGAAGGGTCCCCAGCAGGAAGCGAGGGAATCTCAATGCACTTGCACTTTCCAGGCCTTCTGCTGTGCATGCCACATTTACTAATGTCCCACTGGCCGGTGCAAGCCCGTGGCCAAGCCCAGAGTCAGGGGGTGAGAATAGCAAAAGTCACAATGCACAGGGGAGTGCAGACGGAGACGAAAACAATTTGAGACCATATTCAGTTCTGGCCAACAGTATGTGGGAAAACTAAAAGTAAGTTTCAAATCAGGAGAACAGAACAATCTAGCAAAATCCAGATCAAAACAGAGTTCAAGATTAGGCCAGGGCAGAGATCTGGGTAGCAAGGTAAAAACAGGTCAGAGACCCGGTTACTAGAAATGCCTGCGTCCAGGCACAAGAAGTTCAGTCACTTAGGAGACAGAGTACCGGGCAGCTACCTAGTTTCAGAGATCACTGCTGGTGGCTTATTCACTCCTCGTCCATTCAGAAAGATGATTCACTTCTAGGTGGATCTGAGTACCAGAATGACCATGTACAGATGGCGGAGAGATGGCAGCAGAGAAACCAAGATAGGAGGTCACAGGTACCTAAAGATGGCGATTTCACACAGGGACACAGGCCAGACAAAGCAGTGTGTTAGATCCCTGGAGT
Organism: Cacajao melanocephalus; assembly: GCA_963573385.1. Lineage (NCBI taxonomy): Eukaryota > Metazoa > Chordata > Mammalia > Primates > Pitheciidae > Cacajao > Cacajao melanocephalus. The sequence goes on from CAUYLG010032843.1 coordinate 35,976, forward strand.
TGGGGTGGTCACCAAGATGTCAACACAGCCTATGTCAGGATGGCCTAGTTCCTTGAGGACAAGAATGACCCACCCACTACGTGGAAATGAGATGAGCTCCAAATCATAAGAACTAAAACACTCCTGAAATGTAGGTCCATGTTACAACTGTTTACTTGATTTGCTTTTCTTTTCCTTTTTTTTTTTTTTTTTTTTTTTTTTTCAGACAGAGTCTCGTTCTGTCACCCTGGCTGGAGTACTGTGGTGCAATCTTGGCTCACTGCAACCTCCACCTCCCGGGTTCAAGTGATTCTTGTGCCTCAGCCTCCTGAGTAGCTGGGATTACAGGTGCCCATCAGCATGCCCAGCTAATTTTTTTGTATTTTTAGTAGAGATGGGGTTTCACCATGTTGGCCACACTGGTCTCCTGACCTTAGGTGATCCACTCACCTCAGCCTCCCAAAGTGCTGGGATTATAGGCATCAGCCACTGCACCCAGCCAGATTTGCTTTTCTTCTTAAAACACAACTTCATCCTCTAAACTTCTTACTTGAGACCTAATGTATGCCAAACACTGGGCATACAATGGAGAACAAAGACAAAATAGTGAAGCATCTGCTACTAAGGTTCTCCAAAGTCAAGCCACCTTTCTATTTTGAACCGTAAACATGCTAAGTTTTAAGTTTCATATTGTGCCACCCTGTCAGAAAAAGATTACTCTTGGATGACAGTTTTTTTGTTTTTTCAAGTTCACTAAGATCCCTTGGCATGGTATGAGTTGTGATCATTTCTTTAATCTTCTAATGTTTTAATTAAAAAAAAAATCAACTTCACCCGGTTTAAGTTCATTTTTACAGGTTCAGAATCCATATGTACCATTTCTACTATTTAATACAAATAGTGTTTAATAGGTCCAAGACACATAGAATATTCATGCAGATGTAGTGAAATTTCAACCACATGACATTTTCTAATATGAAATATATGGCCAGGCACAGTGGCTCATGCCTGTAATCCCAGCATTTTGGGAGGCCAAGGCGTGTGGATCACCTGAGGTCGAGTTCCAGACTAGCCTGGCCAACATGGCAAAACCCCCTTTCTAATAATCATGCCACTGCACTCTAGCCTGGGTGACAGAGCGAGACTCCATCTCAAAAAAAAAAAAAATCAGAATATGGGAAGTGAGCCAAACTGCAAGGTGGAACAGATGGTGAGAAAAAGTGTATGAGGAATATGACTGGAAACATTACCTTTAGAGACTCTAGAAAAGGTTCCTGTGACTCAGTTAAAACAATTACCGAGGTCTTCCGGGCAAGAGGGCCATATATGAACATCTCTGGTCTGCAACTCCCAGCGAGATCAACTCAGAAGGTGAGTGATTTCTGCATTTCCAACGGAGGTACCCGGCTTATCTCCTTGGGACTGGTTAGACAGTGGGTGCAGCCCACGGAGGTTGAGCTGAAGCAGGGTGGGGCGTCCCCTCACTGGAGAAGCACAAAGAGTCGGGGATCTCTCCTCTAGTCAAGGCAAGCCATGAGGGACTGCCTTGCACTCCTGCCCAGATACTACGCTTTTCCCATGGTCTTTGCAACCCACAGACCGGGAGATTCCCTCCGGTGCCTTCGCCACCAGGGCCCTGGGTTCCAAGCACAAAATTGGGTGGCTATTTGGGCAGACACCAAGCTAGCTGAAGGAGTTTTTTTTTTTCATACCCCAGTGGTACCCAGAACACCAGTGAGATAGAACCGTTCAACTGTTCACTCCCCTGAAAAGAGGGCAGAAGCCAGGAAGCCAAGTGGTCTAGCTCAGTGGATCTCACCCCCATGAAGCCCAGAAAGCTAAGATCTACTGGCTTGAAATTCTTGCTGCCAGCACAGCAGTCTGAAGCCGACCTGGGACACTGGAGCTTAGTGGGGGGGAGGGGCGCCTGCAATTACTGAGGCTTGAGGAGATGGTTTTTCCCTCACAGTGTAAACAAAGCTGCCAGGAAGAACTGGCTGGAGCCCAGCACAACTCAGCAAAGCCACTGCAGCCAGACTTCTCTAGATTCCTCTCTCTGGGCAGGGCATCTCTATAAGAAAGGCAGCAGCCCCAGTCAGGGTCTTATTGATCAAACTCCCATCTCCCTGGGACAGAGCACCTGGGAGAAGGGGTGCCTGTGGGTGCAGCTTCAGCAGACTTAAACGGTCCTGCCTGCCAGGTCTGAAGGGAGCAGCGAACCTCCCAGCATAGCACTCGAGCTCTGTCTTTTAAGACAGACTGCCTCCCCAACTGGTCCCTGACCCCTGTGCCTCCTGACTTGGAGATACCTCCCAGCAGGGGTCGACGGACACCTCATACAGGAGAGTTCTGGCTGGCATCAGGCAGGTGCCCCTCTGGGACGAAGTTTCCAGAGGAAGGAACAGGCAAGAATCTTTGCTGTTCTGCAGCCTCCTCTGGTGATACAGGCAAACAGAGTCTGGAGTGGACCTCCAGCAAACTCCAGCAGACCTGCAGCAGAGGGGCCTGGCTGTTAGAAGGGAAACTAACAAATGGAGTAGAATCAACATCAACCAAAAAGACGTTTACACCCAAGCTCCATCTGAAGCTCACCAATATCAAAGACCAAGGGTAGATAAATCCACAAAGATGGGGAAAAACCAGCACAAAAAGGCTGAAAACTCCAAAAACCAGAACACCTCTTCTCCTCCAAAGGGACACAACTCCTTGCCAGCAAGGGAACAAAACTGGACAAAGTATGAGTTTGACAAATTGATAGACTTCAGAGGGCGAGTAATAACAAATTCCTCCAAGCTAAAAGAGCACGTTCTACCCCGATGCAAGGAAGCTAAGCAACTTTGAAAAAAGGTTGGATGAGTTGCTAACTAGAATAACCAGTTTAGAGAAGAACATAAATGACCTCATGCAGCTGAAAAACAAAGCACAAGAACTTTGTGAAGCATACACAAGTATCAATAGCTGAATTGATCAAGCAAAAGAAAGGATATCAGTGATTGAAGATCAACTTAATGAAATAAAGCCAGAAGACAAGATTAGAGAAAAAAGAATGAAAAGAAATGAACAAAGCCTCCAAGAAATATGGGACTATGTGAAAAGACCAAACCTATGTTTGATTGGTGTACCTGAAAGTGACAAGGAGAATAAAACCAAGTTTAAAAACACACTTCAGGATGTTATCCAGAAGAACTTCCCCAACCTAGCAAGACAAGCCAACATTCAAATTCAGGAAATACAGAGAACTCCACAAAGATACTCCTTGAGAAGAGCAGCCCCAAGACACATAATCATTAGATTTCCCAAGGTTGAAATGAAGGAAAACATGTTAAGGGCAGCTAGAGAGAGAAAGGTCGGGTTACCCACAAAGGGAAGCCCATCAGACTAACAGTGGATCACTCAGCAGAAACCCTAAAAGGCAGAAGAGAGTAGGGGCCAATATTCAACATTCTTAAAGTAAAGAATTTTCAATCCAGAATTTCATATCCAGCCAAACTAACTTCATAAACAAAGGAAAAATAAAATCCTTTATGGACAGCTAATGCTGAGAGATTTTGTCACCACCAGGCCTGCCTTACAAGAGCTCCTGAAGGAAACACTAAACATGGAAAGGAACAACCAGTACCAGCCACTGCAAAAACATCAAATTGTAAAGACCATTGACAATATGAAGAAACTGCTTCAACTAATGGGCAAAATAACCAGCTATCATCATAATGCCAGGATCAAATTCACACATAACAATATTAAACTTAAATGTAAGTGGGCTAAATGCCCCAATCAAAAGACACAGACTGGCAAACTGGATAAAGAGTCAAGACCCTCAGTGTGCTGTATCCAGGAGACCCATCTCACATGCAAATACACACATAGACTCAAAATAAAGGGATGGAGGAAGATTTACCAAGCAAGTGGAAAGCCAAAAAAAAAAAAAAAAAAAACAGCAATCCTAGTCTCTGATAAAACAGACTTTAAACCAACAAACATAAAAAAAAAAAAAAAAAAAAGGCAGAGAGATCCAAGACGGCCGATTAACAACAGCTCAGGATTGTAGCTCCCAGTGAAAGCACAGAGAGCGAGTGGACACTGCAATTTCAGACGAATTTCTATTGCCCACAAACTGGGAGATTCCCGGCAGAGGAGCCACACGGGTCGCCAGCGCAGCTCTTTTGGCCGGCGCGGCTGTTTTCTGTTGCCCACAAACTGGGAGATTCCTGGCAGAGGAGCCACACGGGTCGCCAGCGCAACTCTTTTGGCCAGCGCGGCTGTTTTGCCGGTGCCCCGGCGTGGCACGGCACTTCTCAGTGCAAAGTATATGCGACTGGGTGCCCTTTGAGTCGGGCTCGGCTGGTCCCATCCCCACAAGGAGAACAGCAATTGGAAGCGCTGAGGACTGAGAGTTTCACAGTAAGCACAGCTGAACCCGGGAAGGCCTAGCTCTGTGGGGAAGGGGCGTCTGCCAAAGGAA